>JAKZAP010000017.1:10814291-10918187 GCA_023053575.1 Branchinecta lynchi
CGGACAGACGGACAACTTTTGTGATGTCATAGGTATCCCTCCACTTACGTTTTGGGATCCCAAAAACCGGTTACATAAATTGTTTCCCTGTTTTCACTACAAGTCAAGCGGGTCTCGGAAAAGGCTTAAAACGGCCAAAACCATGGGTTATTTGATGAAAGCACAGCCTAGTTTTAAAGAATCCAAATATTTTAAAATTCTGTAAGCTGAACAATAACTCAACAGTAATCACTAATTCTGAAAGGACGGAATAATAGTCAATAAATTATTAATTCTAAGTAAACGGAAGAATAATTAATAAGTCTGCGACACTTCCTGTAAATTCATTCACCCCCTCCTCGCAATAAAGAGAAGCGGTTCACTCTGGTGTATGGACAAAATCCGTTTACCGTTAACACCTTTAATATGGCCTCAAAATAATACTGAAATCTTAAAAAAAAAAAAATTATCTGTATATCCGCCACCCCTCTACTGCGCCTTAGGGAATGGCCTAGGT
Source organism: Branchinecta lynchi (assembly GCA_023053575.1). Classification (NCBI taxonomy): domain Eukaryota; kingdom Metazoa; phylum Arthropoda; class Branchiopoda; order Anostraca; family Branchinectidae; genus Branchinecta; species Branchinecta lynchi. The sequence continues at coordinate 10,814,788 of JAKZAP010000017.1, forward strand.
TGACCTTGCTGGACATTCGAACCTGTAGAGACTTTGGATTCCAGCTAAAAAAAAAAGAGCCACCTACCCCCCCCCCCTCCCCGGTACCAGATCCCCCCCCCCCCCCCCCCCGCGAAATACATAGTATACCAGCTCAAACTGTCAATAAAATAAAATTCATTTTTTATAAAAAGTGTATATAGAGGCGAGCGACCCACGACTGTTACCCGTTTTAACTCGCATGTTAATTACGTGCTTGCAGTCAAAATTGCGGTTTCCTATAAGTTTTCTTATTTCCTATATATTTAAATTAAATTAAAATAACTTTTTTTTGTAACCCATCTAGGTAGAGACGGAGTATGGTACAAATTGAAAAAAGAAAGAAAGAAACAACACAACAGCAACAGCAACCAAAATAATTAAAATTCAATAAACCGGAACAGCATGGAGCTCCAGGGGTAGTTACAATTTTGCTTCATTCTGTTGATGGATTTAAGGACAACCGCAGACGGATCAGCAATGAGATGACTTTTCCTTGTCCAGGGAGGGGGGGGGGGGGGAGGCGTAGCAAATAGGCTATTCGGAAAACCGAAAGAAAACGGAAAGAACTTGACGAAGATTTTCGTTACTGAATATGGTCTAGAAAGGGGAATGATACAGAACGCGAGGAAGAGCAGTGACATTGTCGAAATTCGAAGCAATCTTTCGATTAAATCGCAACTTTCCGAAACGATACGGGCATAAGCTCCACTGAATCGCTTCAGCAAATGGGCTATGGGTTATTTTCGAGTGGTTTGCATTCGTTTTTTTTTCTGCCGGTGGGGGGGTGTTGGTATCTGGGGGTTTCACCGGGAGTGGGGTGGCGGGGGCTTATGTCTGAGAGGTGGGTCTTCACCTAGACCCACAGAACACTCATGCAAACCTCTTACCTGCTACATATTCCAAGGGGAATATCTTGTAGAGCTTTCTCAGCCTTTTCTCCGTAAGTTCCCCATCAGCCTCAATCCCGGATTCACTACTCACATCAGAGTCACCATCGTAGTCATTACTCTCCCCATTATCTCCTTCTATGGTTATTTCTGTTACTAAGTCTGTAGTCTGAACGGTGACAGCGGGAGGTGACGATATCATTGACTAAAAGAAAGGCATGGAGACAAACACACAACTAAATAAACACCAACCCCAACACTATTTTCATGTCCATTTTCTTTTATCTAAATAAACACCAACCCTAACATTATTTCATGTCAATTTTCTTCAATCCCAAATGGATAGAAGAGAGACGGTGTCAAACTCAAGCTCTTCAATTTTGTAGAAAAATGTATATAGCACTGACCAGAGAGTTAGAGGTTGGTTTAACCGAATACTTTCGTGGCATACAGCTAATCTGCAGTTCCGTAACAGTAAATAAACACACATAAACGCATAGATTCCGTGTTTATATGATTGTCCATTCTCGTCTTGAAGTCTTGAACTAGACCTACGTTGCCGGGGCAACGTGAAGTGTTGCGGCAACCTTTGTCCGGCTTCGCCGACTAAAGTGTTGCGAGAGCAACACTTTGGTTTTGTTTCTTCGCTGTCGGTTAAATGCTGAAATTGTCAACTTATCGAAGCTTTTAAAACGGTATGTTCTAAAAAGAATAATCACATGATCAAAAGCTGTTCTTTAGCGTTGTAAAACCAACAACAAAACAATATCGGAAGAAGGGACTAAATTGACTTGGCGGTCAGTTGAACTTTATCCTTTTCAATCGTAGATATCGTGACGGATGAAAACTTGGAACAATATCTTATATAATCTAGTTGGTATTATAAAGCTATCCGTAACGTTTCAGGATTAAAATACCATAGATGACACTATTAATTATTACAAAACTACCATATTGTTTTAGATTACCGTATCGTTTGTACCCGTTGTGTAAACAGTTAATCCTCGGTTATAGCGATAGACCATCGATACAAACTTTCTTACCGTCATATTTACAGATATCGAATATACTGTGCACCAATTTTCAAAAATTTCTAGCCCCTCGTGAACCGATTCTTACTTACAAGTCCCTCTCCCGTGATTGACATCAAATTCATCGGAACAAATAATGGATACACCAGCTATTAAAAGTTGGAAACCCCTCATCGCTGAAGATGATTATAGCATAAAAGCCGTTTTGGCTTTTTGGGAACAAAATTGTTCTTACCATCTAATACACCTGATACAAATAACAGGTATACCAACTAGCAAAAGCTGCAAACTCCTCATTGCCGAAGATGATTATGAGCTAACAGTCGACTGTTGCTTACAGTCGACTGTTGCTTACAAGTCCCTTACATGTCTCACAACTGGTATCGCCTATTTTTGGTTTCAGTGTGTACCTTACCCCTGAAGTTGTCAACCCCTTGAAACTTTCAAACTTGTTTATCTCATGAAGGATTTTTGTTAAAAAAAATGGATGACATACTTTGATCAGCTCATCAAGGGCATCGATTGCCCTAACCACAACAAAAGAATATCGGAAAAAGGGACTAAATTGACTTTGCAGTCAGTTGAACTTTATCCTTTTCAATCGTAGACATCGTGACGGATGAAAACCATAGATGACACTATTAATTATTACGAAACTACCTTGTTTTACATTATCGTTTGTACCCGTTGCGAAAACAGTAAATCCTAGGATACAGCGAGAGACCATCGATACAAACTTTCTTACCGTAAGTTTTATATAAGTCGAATACAATGTGCAACAATTTGCACAAATTTCTAGCCCCTCGTGCACCGATTCTACTGACAAGTCCCTTTCCCGTGATAGAGATCAAGTTCACCGGATACAAATAATGGGTACACCGGCTAGCAAAAGTTGCAAACCCCTCATCGCTGAAGATTTTTGTAGCATAACAGCCTATTATTACTGACAAGTCCCTTGCATGTCTTACAATTGGGAACCTAATTGTTCTTACCATCAAATGACAGGTACGCCAACCAGCGAAAGCTGCAAACCCCTTATTGCCGAAGATGATTATGAGCTAACACTCGACTGCCGCGCACAAGTCCCCTACATGTCTCACAACTGGTATCACCTATTTTTGGTTTCAGTGTGTACCTTACTACTGAAGTTGTCAATCCCTCGAAACTTTCAAACTGGTGTATCTCATGAAGGAATTTGTGTACCAAAAAATGGATGACATATACTTTGATCACCTTATCAGCGGCTATCGATTGCCGTCGAAAAAAAAAATTCTACCTGTCTTAGTTCAAAAGTTGACTTTTTTGCCGTAGGCCAACTTTCTAACGTCACCACTTAGAAAGGAGCAAAGGATAAGCTCTAGTTTCTTTAGCATTGAGAGAACTTCTAAAGTTTAAGAGGTACATCTGATACCATTTCTCTACCGCAAACCCAAGTGCAAAAAAACGAATGATAAACTCAGCTGAAATCGCGTACACAAATGGAACCAAATTGTTCTTACCATCGAATACACCGGAAACAAATAACAGGTACACCAACTAGCAAAAGCTGCAAGGCCCTCATTACCGAAGATGATTATGAGCTAACAGTCGACTGTTGCTTAAAAGTCCCCTACATGGCTCATAACTGCTATCGCCTATTTTTGGTTTCAATGTACCTTACTACTGAAGTTGTCAACCCCTTTGAAATTTTCAAACTGGTGTATCTCATGAAGAAATTTTTGTACGAAAAAATGGATGACATATACTTTGATCAGCTCATCAGTGGCTATCGATTGCCGTCGAAAAAAAAATTCTACCTGTCTTAGTTCAAAAGTTGACTTTTTTGCCGTAGGCCAACTTTCTAACGTCACGACTTAGAAAGGAGCAAGGGATAAGCTCTAGTTTCTTTAGCAATGAGAGAACTTTTAAAGTTTAAGGGGCACATATGATACCGTTACTCTACCGCAAACCCAAGTGCAAAAAAAAAAAATTATAAACTCAGCTGGAATCGTCGCAGACATGGACAGAAACAATAGATGGCAGCACTTTCGGACCCGTGGGAAAAAGCCACTTTTTTGTCTCTGTAGATTTTTCTATTTATCACTCAAAGAAGATATGTTGGCTGTGGGGCCGGGTAACTGCCGCATATATTTAACACTTATAGATTTTAGTCCATCTTCAATTTAAAACTGGTGCCTGCCTGCTAGCGTGCTAGAACGGAGCTTTCCACTCGAAAGCAGAAACATGGTTTGATGAAACGAAAGGTTCGCTACACAACTTGAGATGGTCCTCTCCGACATAGGCTATACAACTCCACTTCACTTCGCAAACCGTAGGCTCTGGCTCGATGACAAGCAAAAACCATCCTTATTGGCCCCAGGCAAGAGTTCTACGGAGCTTTCCAAAATGTAATGTCATATTCATCAATCCGGCCTAAGGTCCACACTTTCTGTAAAAACCGCACAGGTTAGACCCTTCCGAGTTACCAGGAATAAAATGAAATCGGAGTCATAGGAAAAAACAAAAAAAAAACAAAAAAAAAAAAGAGGACAAAACCAAAGTGTTGCTCTCGCAACACAATTGACGGGACCATGGGATCTTTCGCTGAAACAATCCTTTCGTTCCGGTGCAAATACCATAGTAAAGTTAAGCACTAGTAATTAAATAACAACAAATAAAGTAAAAGCAGCAATCACACATTTAACCGTTCTCGACGGGCTCATACAGTTTCAACAATACTGGATAGTCCGGGACCCAGGCACCTCTATCGTTCATGGAGGGTAGCACGAGAGCTGCAGAAGGCTTGAAGAACTTTTCTAGACCAACTTTTTGTGCTGAGAACGAATATCGTACCGCACCACTCCGCACCGATGTACGCCACCGACTTTTTTAGGTCTAGAAACCGACTTTTTTAGGTCTAGAAAGACCGACTGTAGATGTAAGGGGGATTTTGAAGAGAGAATAGAGAGAAAATATTTTTTCTAGTGGGACAGAACAAACTAAATCAGACAAACCATACATATTCTGAATTCTCTTTTTGTGTGCTATTGAATCGCGTTTTTTTTTTGTTTTTTTTTTAAACTTACCTATTTTTCTTCGAAATACCTTAGAAACCAAGAAAAAGCGAAAATTCTTTACCTTTTTTAACTAAATTGTCATTTTTCTCGGAAAAACTTCGAGCAAACTACATATTTTTTTTTATTTCATTAAACAAATAAGCTCCTTACCGATCGTTTGAGCTATTAAAACTTAAAAAATGTTTAGTTTTAAGAATTCCTGGATTTTTTATAGCAGAGCATCCACGTTTTCATCAATGAGTGACAGTGGAGATTTTGAGCGAAATATATTAGTTTGAAGGTGAGTTCATGGTTAGTTTTTGACGTGGAATCCAGTTATGACATTAGTTTTTCTCTTGGGATGCATATAGATCATATATGCTATATAACATAAAGTCTGAATAGCCTATAGTAACCAATCCGTCAAATCTGTTAAATAAATTTCGGAAAAAATTCCCGAAAACTGCGTTTAAATTAATGTACTAGAAAGAGAAGCTCCTTGCCAACCGTTATTCACGAGTTATTAAACTTAACAAAAAAATGTAAGGATTTCTGGAATTTAGGTAAGCAGGAAATCAAAGTTTTCGTCAATGAGCTACAGTGGAAATTTTATACTAAATATATTGGTTTAACGATAAGTTTAGGGTCAGTTTTTGACGGGGAATCTAGTTATGAAAGTAGTTTCCCTCGTAAGATAGCTTAGGTCATATAGGTTATAAAGCACACAGGCTCAATAGCCTATAATGACCAAATACCCGCAAAACTAAGTTTTTCCCACTCCCATCTGTCAGTTTTTTGTGCTGAATTCAGAGTTCAGTTTCAGCATCTCATAGGGTACTCGCATATAAATCTGCTTGCTCTGACCCTGAGCCGTGACAACTGCGCCGTGTGCGTTACAGTGGGGGTTCACGGAAACAAGAACGGGAGGGTTGCAATATATAACGATAACGTGGGCAACGTTCCTTCACATTCAAGATGTCTACTGCATACATGTGGTGGTGCTCAGAAGAAAACAAAATTGTCAGCATTTCTGCTGATGTTTCTAGAGGAACACTCCAGTCTTCAGCCCGCTCGCTGTAAAGGAAATATCCACGAGGGAATATCCCTATCAGACAATAATGATGCAACCGCAGACGATCTGTTAGAATAGCCCGTCTGCCATACCTCTACAACATCATCGTTGACATCTGGAATACGTCCCCCAAGACATGGTCCACCCCCTCCCCTTCTAAAAGTAATGGTGACAAGGTTGATTGTAACAAATTACAGTGGTATCTTTCTGATAGTAAGTGCAGCAAAAGTCTTTGCAGCTATCCTACTGCAAAGCTTCAGAGAATTCAGACAGACGAACAAGACCAAACCAAAGTGGTTTTCAAACGAGCATGTGCTGCACGGACCAGCTCTTCTCACTTTGCCCAATTCTTGAGCACAGCTTCAAGCATCAACAGGAACCCACGAAATTCTTTATCGACTCTGTTTCTGCATTCGACTCAGAAAATAAAGGCATAATTAAGCGTGGAACGCAGGAAGACGGGGTCCCAGAGAAAATAATCCGCCTTATCGTGGCATACTATGACCAGACGGAGGCTCTGGTGAGAGGTGAAACGGAGCAGTCAATGCAGTTCTTGATAGAAGAAGGCATTCGTCAAGGTTTCATCCTCTGGCTAGCTCTTTGCAAGTTCGTCAATGATTCTATAGTAAAGGATCATGGACAAGCACAAGGGGGTAGAAGTCATCCCAAGCCTTTCCGTACCGAGGATTCAAACCTCCTCGCTGATTAAGTCGAAAGCGCACAGAACGTACTAAATATTGCATCAGACCAAAGACAATAACTGTCTTTGCCTCAGACTACGAAGGTCTTGTCCTGTCGATACTTATATATGGCCCCCAAGCTTCGCCACTGAAACCCGCAGAAGCACGTGAGCTCGATGCATTCTGCCATAGATGCCTGCGATCGATACTGAAAATGAGGAAGGACACGTAATGAGGAAGTTCGAACACTGGCAGATCACACCGACCGCTTCTGTCGACCCCAATCAGAGCCTAAGACGGACTAAGCAGTACTAAGCAGTACAACGAAAGCAGTACAACGAAAGACATAACTTCTGACGGCCAACGCGGACCTCGAACCGACTGTAGTCTTTAGGAAGGATCAGAGAACCCAATGGCTCGCCCTGATGACTAAGGCAGTCGTGCATGAATCCGAGGGGTGGAAGGAGACATGGCTTCGCTTGGTGTCTTCCACGAAGAGCAAACTAGTTTGGTCGTGAAAGAAAACTCAGTTGCAAGCGGGGCCAATAGTTGAGAACAACGTCTGGCTAAGATTTGTGGTGCGAGCCCTAACTTCTTGTTTTCCAAGTCTGATGTTCTTTAGCGAGTCAGCGGCTTCAGCGTTCAAAAGCTTCCCAAAAAAGGGCAAGCTTTCGTTTGCTTACTTTGGCGACAAGAACCTAACAGATTTTTTACTTAGAAAACCCATTACTTTGGCCTACATTAGATGAAGTAATAGTCAGTATTAAAGTCTATTCTAACTATCAATGTAGTCTATATTTTTAAACCGATTTAGTTCCTGATTTCGGTTAATAATAATTCTTAGGAACAATTACTTCGTAAGTTCGAGTACTTACAAGATTGGCAAGAGGTCAGTCTTTCTAATGGAATGCTAAAAAAAAACTAGGCTAGTGTGGTTGACACTTTACCGAGAAAAATTACCGTCAAGACAGAAAGAAGAACCATTTCCGTATTTGCTTGTTTTCTAAGGCATTTGTTAGAAAGGTTAATAAGTTTAGGAAAACTTGAAATATTTAATTCGATAGCCCACAAACAAGAATGTATATATAGTTTTCGAGTTTGATGTGTTTTGCTTGTTTCACAGAGCTGGTCTTTATAGGCCTAAATTGCCCTTATAGGCCAAAATGTCGGTCACCTACAGAGGGCTGTGTTATCCGACTTTTCGTTCTCGGCTCAAAAAGAACGTCTGGAAAGACAGCATATAGGCTATCTAGCCTAAATGACTTATACGTATCCTAAGGGAAAAACTAATGCCATAATAGGACTCCACGTAATATATTTAGTTTGAAATATCCACGGTTGCCCACTGATGAAAACGTGGATGCTCTGCATTAAAAAATTCCAGAAATTCTTAAAACTTCTAAGACGTTTCCGAGAAAAAGATGCAAGTTTAAAAAAGTTAAAAATACACCATTCGATAGCCCGTAAAAAGAGAATCCAGAATATGTATAGTTTGTTTGATTTAGTTTATTTGGTCCTGCTAGGAAAACTGTATTCTGCAGTTGGTCTTTAATATAGATAAGTGTGAGTTTCTTCCCTATAATTGTACTACTGCTACTCCCCTTCACTGTAATAATTTCACTATCCCTCTTGTAGATTGTATCCGGTGGCTTGGTTTCTCAATAACTAACAATCTTTCGAATTTGTGTCGGCGTACTGTTTCTGATATCAGTAAAAAGATCCAGCTTGGTTATGCAAAGATTGTTGCAAACAGACGTGCGCTGGCCAAACTTTATTCTACTTATTGTGATCATTCTGTCCTTTATGCTTCAGGTCTTTTCCCGCTTCTGAAGAAAGGTAATTTAAAAAGGATCTGGATGAATTTCTTCAAATTCTGCAAATTTCTTCTGTATCTTCCACCTTGGACAAAAAACCGGGTTCTTGTTAGCAAATTTTCAGTTCCTGATATAACTTTAAAGTTGGAGATAATGCACAGAAAACTCTCCTGTACGGCTTATGCGCGCCTATTCCCTCACCACCGTCTTATCCGTTTGTTTCGTTGATTTTGTGTATATTTCTTTTTCTTTTTTTGTGTTTCTTTATTATTCCTACTCCACCATATTTACTTCATGTATCGTGTGGGTGATAAATAAATTTAATTAAATAGGCTTAATCTGCCTTTATAGGCTAAAATGTCAGTGATATACATCGGTGCGGAGTGGTGCGGTAATATTTTCGGTCTCAGCACGAAAAGTTGATCTGGTAAAGTTCTTCAAACCTTCTGAAGCTCGTGTGCTACCCCCCCCCCCTTTTTTTGAATGATATCGCCGTCTTGATCCCCGACTAGGAAGTGACCAGCGCAATAACGGCGAACGAAGCGCTAATGTTTGTCACAACGCTTCCGTCACTTTTTCTGCTTACCATGGTGAGTAAACAAGACCAAAGGTTTCGATGGGATCCCAAGAATACAATGTATGATCCAGACAATTGCGTCTTGTAGATATCTGGTCTTGGCTAGACTTGTTGAACATTTTTAATATTAAAATTTGAAAACATATTTATGCCGATGGCTAGGCATCTGAGAAAACCAAGTTCAGGTATGGAGTCAGCACGTGTTTACCCATATACGTCATATTTACTTTGACGAAATTAATCGAAATTTCCTGCCTTACTTCTGCCAAATATGTGGTCTCGGCCGCCGGAACTACTTGTCCGGCAAAACACTAAAGCTCAAAAAGAATTCAGCACATCTCCTCACTCTTATCTCGAACCTCTAATCAACTTCACATAAACTTTAACTTTTAAAGGACACCTGAATGAAGAGTACCAAGTATCACCCCTATCTGTACGACGTCCGTTAACATTGACTGCAGAAAACCCAATCCAAATACGAAATACCGTTTCCAAACTATGATTTTTGCTCCATTTTGCATCTGTCCTTATTTCAGTACCGAGCAATTTTAGAAATGAACAAATGTCTCCAATCAACCCTTCTTCTGGAATATTTCTTAACCAGATAAGCCCAAACGTATATCTAGAAGAAATTCCAATACGATCCGGCCAGCGCTGTACAAGATTTGAATGAATTGCGCTTTTTGTCTTTAGAGTCTGCATGTGCAAACCTCCGGAAACAATCATCCCTATTTTGAAAACGTCACGCTCAGGAGAAGAATGCTCCCCGTGTCCATGTCTGTAAATGCATTCTCCATGGTGTGTTCAAGTATGGTTTCATTGTTCAGGTGTCCTTTAACGACTTTTCAGGTTCTAGCCAGATTCCGAGCAAACAATTTGTCCGGCAAAACTTATTTCTTCCCTGGACAAGTAGCTCGCCCCGGAATACAGTACAACAAAAAAGTTGTTAAAAGTAAAAGTTTGCCCAAACGGAAGAACGTACCTGGATGAACTCGTGGGACGGAGGATCAGCGATGACAAGAAAAGTTTCTATCCCTTTTGAGCTCAGGAAGGTATCGCTGGCTGCGCCATCTGATGGCTCATAGTCAAAGGTACCTCTAAGCTGGTCCAGGGTTTGTCTTGTCACGTGAACTCGTCTGGAAGAAAGCCAATAATTAGCTTATCACTGAAGATTATGTGAAACGAAACAGTACTCTATAAGCGGGTTTTACATTGGTTTTCGCGCTGCTTCGGAATTTTTTTTTTTTTTTTTTTAAATCTCCGATACCAAAACCTTTTTTAAATTAAAGCAGCTTTCTCGAAAAGCTTTCTTCTCGAAAAGTGAAAGCCTTCGCGAAACGTAGTTCCAGAAAGTTAGTGGTTTGGAAAAAACACGCAACACAAACACGCACGCAAACAAAAATTCACTAACTATGGAACATAAGAGGATCGAAAGAACGTCCAGTGATCCAAATTTACTATACAAAGTTTGGATTTCAACATTTTTTCCGGCGACTTCAGCTTTCCATGAAGTGCTGCCATTGGTCGCTGAATTCTGCGCTTTGTGACAGATTTCATCAAAAGTTTCATCAAGTTTTATCAAAATATCTCATTCCCTTCGAGAGTTATCATGCTGACAGACGGACAACTTTTGTGATGTCATAGGTATCCCTCCACTTACGTTTTGGGATCCAGAAGAAAAAGTAATTTTTTGGGTTTTGCATTTCTTGTGAAGGAGTGCATATTTTTAGTAGAATAGTTTCATTGACAAGATTCGAGCTGCAAAAGCACTACTTGCGTGATTGTGCTATTATAGTAATTACACCACCACTCAACAAAATAAAATAAAAGAGAACTGGAGGGTGAAACTATTTACTATAAGAAAACACAAATTTTGTTACACTAAAAGAACAATACGACCTGTCGTGAATTCGAAAAAAAAAAAGTCCTGTGTCGAATAGTAGTATTAGAAAAAGCTCTGAAAAGTTTATTTTGTACAATTTCAAGCAACAACCCATTATAGAAATTGCTATAAACATGTGAAAGCGCCTCTAACGGGACGTACCGTCTCCTTCCACACGTGTCCAGGGTAAATATCAAATCTCCTTACCCTGGTTTTCCCGATTGTTCCATCCTGTTAGCAATCGTCGTGTCTGTTGACCAGATATCGAATTGCCATTTCCGAATTCCGATGAGACCGCTGACGACGCTTCCGGTATGAACTCCAATCCTCATGTCAACATTTACTGCTCTCTCGGCTCTAGAAAAAACAAGAACTGTAAGCTCATATGGCATTTGCAAGCATACGTAGTAGGTAATATCATGGTCCTAGCACATCTGGAAGGACCTTAACCCGTGATAACTGAAAATCCGGGACCCGTGACCCCCCCCCCCCCACTGTGCCCGGATCGATCTGGTTATGTCAACGATGAATCAAGGATATGTGCTTGCTCTTCCCACAAAGTTTCATCCCGATCTCTAAGCGTGTCACGATATTTCTGGTACTCTCCCTCAAACTCCCCCCCCCCCCAGTTGTCGGATCCGGTTCGGACGTAAAATGGGATATGCGAGGCATGTGTTCTTTCCACATATCAAGTTTCATGTAGATCCGATCACCCGTTCAAAAGTTACGCATGCCTTAATATTCGGGATTCCCCCTCCCTCCACTCCCCCTACGATGGTCGAATCGAGGAAGTTACTATTTCCTAGTCAGTTTGGCCGGGTCGCTGATACGCCTGCCAAGTTTGATCTTCCTGGCACATCTGGAAGTACCCTAACTCGCGATCACTGGACCGACCGATGAAAAATGATCGGTATATGGCACTTGGCCGGAAGGCAAGTGCCATAAAAACAGTAAAAATAAAAGATAAAGGTAAAGGTATCAGCATCAGCCTATACAGGCCTATAACTGGCGGTGCTGATCTCCAATTTCCAGCCCTCAGCCAGAAATTGCAATGGGCGATTGGGGTCAGCCATCCTGGTGCTTTCGCACATCGTTCCTGTCATCTCCCCAGATTTCTCCAGGCACCAACCCATTCGCAGCTGGGTGGACTTTGCCTTGTCTTACGCTACAAACCCATGACCCAACTCAAACTGTAGGCACAACCGAGACTCTCGAACCAGCGAACCTTTGCTTGGGAGGTCGGCAAACTAATGACCCTTAAAGCACAAGTCGTAACAGACAAAGACTATTCAAATAAGCAAACATACGTGACTCATCTGAGACTCTACCGTCTTTACCCTCCCGGCTGTTTCTAGCCTCACTCGGCCCCCTAGGCTTCAATGAGGAAACACGGAAAAATATACATGTCCGGTAGTTCTGACGAATGAGCTCCTCAGAATCGATTAGCGGGAGCCTTATCTGCCCAAACAAAGTCAACACCGAAAATGCAAGTATCAGTGTGGTGCCGTTAAGGCTGGTAAACACTAGATTCCCGAAATGTCGTACAGAAGAGTGAATGGAACGACTGAGAATGTAGAGTGAACCAGTAACAGGTCCTTTAAAGATGTCAACAGAGGTCAACAAGATTTTTGGTCAGCGAATTCCTCAAATTTAGCCAACTAAAGGGTATCCACTACTGTGTTTCGATCCACCACTGTGTTTCTGTATTTCGAAGCCCTTAGTCACGTGTCCTGTTCAGCTGGTAATGAATAGAACAACGACTGAACCAACGTAAGTGGGGAGATGGATCAGGATTTGACGTCCCCTTCCAGGAATGGTCCAATAAGAATTCGACAGTGTCGTGGCAGTCTACCATAAACCCATTATTTTCGGATGCATCATGCCTAGCGCTGGGTATATCGGGCGTTTGGCATACCATATGCCTAAGGCTGTATAGCTTAATGTGCCAGAAGCCGGGTACCCTAACCGAAAAAATATCGATGATTTCAGTGAAGTTCATATTTCAACCAACCAGAGTTCCTTTATAGTTGAATAAGTCACGGATAGGTTGCCGACAGGTAGAACACCCAGCATTTGGCATAGGGTATCCCAACATCAGTTCTGTGCCCCTATACATTTGTTTTATGTCACCAATAGAACATAAGCCCCTCGCATTCGCCGCAGTACGCAGTAGCTCTAGCTCACTGCAGGTCAGAAAAGTCAGTCCTTTTCATTCCGACTTGTTTTCAGTCGCGACTATATTTGGTAACAAGACCAAAGGTTTCGATGGGATCCCAAAAATTCAATATCTGATCCAGACAACTGGGTCTTGTCTTGGCCAGATCCAGTCTTCGCCAGACTCCTTGAACATTTTTACAATTAAAATTCAGAAACAGATTAAGGCCAAATAGCTAATCACCTGAGAAAACCAAGTTCAGATTTGGATTCAGCATGTGTGTTTACCCCTATAAGTCATATCTGTTTTGACGAAAACTTCCTGCCACTTCTGCCAATTTCCCGGTTCCGGCCGAACTCCAGAACTACTTGTCCGGCGATAAAAGAAAGCTCAAAGACGAAATCAGGGTATCTTCTTTCCCCAGTAATGAACATCTAATCTACTTAAAATAGAAATTTAGCTTATAACAAATTTTCCGATTCCAGCCGGATTCCGGTCGAACTATATGTCCGGGTAAAATACGATTGTCACACAGGGACTCAGCATCTCTTCTTACCCCTAAATCGCGTATCTAATCAACTAGAAATAAAACTTTGACTTCCAACAGTTTTCCGGTTTTGGCCGGATTCCGGACGAACTACATGTCCGGGTAGAAACTTGTTTTCACATAAGTGTTCAGCATGTCTTCTTGCCCTAAATCAAACATCTAATCAACTCCAAATAAAACTTCTAATTTTGACAAACTTTCCAGTTTGGGCCGGGTTCCGGTCGAAATACTTGTCCGTCGAGAAAATAGTTTTCACCGTCGTCTTCAGCATGTCTCCCTACCTCTAAATCGAACATTTAATCAACTTCAAATAGAACTTTTACTTTCAACAAACTTTCCGGTTTGGGCCGGATTCCGGGAGAAATACTTGTCCATCGAGAAAATAGTTTTTACCATCGTCTTCAGCATGTCTTCCTACCCCTAAATCGAACATCTAATCAATTTCAAATAGAACTTTTACTTTCAACAAACTTTCCGGTTTGGGCCGGATTCCGGGCGAAATACTTGTCCGTCGAGAAAATAATTTTCACCATCGTCTTCAGCATGTCTTCCTACCCCTAAGCCGAACATCTAATCAACTTCAAATAAAACTTTAACTTTCAACAAACTTTCCGGTTTTGGCCGGATTCCGGGCGAACTACTTGTCCGATGACAAAATGGTTTTCACCATCGTGTTCACCATGTCTTCTTACCCCATAATCGACTATCACATTAGCTGTTTCAAAATATTTTGTTTGTCCCTTAATTTGAATCCCCTCCCCCACCCCTAAATGTAGAGCTACAAAGCCCATCTACGAACTTGACTGGTCCGACGACCCAACGAACCCTCACACCAAGTTTCATCAAAATATCTCATTCCCTTCGAGAGTTATCGTGCTTACAGACGGACGGACGGACGGACGGACGGACGGACGGACAGACGGACGGACGGACGGACGGACAGACGGACAACTTTTGCGATGTCATAGGTATCCCTCCACTTACGTTTTGGGATCCCAAAAATGCGAGTTCGTGGCTAAATACTTTGTGTTCCAGTTCTTGCGAATAAAGTGCCATGTATTTGTTACGGTGTTGCTCAACCAAGTGACCCAAATCTAACAGACATTGAACTCTCTACACTGGGGCTGAGGACTTTATGGGACCGAGCTAACGAGTCTCTATCCCTGCTGGCCCCCATCGATTTAGATATAATCATTTATTTTAGATTCAAGAACCTGAGCCTGAACTTTGAGTACAGAGTATGAACCGCCATACCGAATAAGAGTACGTGCACACAGTCCGATAAGATTTTGCATGCAAAAATCCCATCACTGTGCCAATTTTCCATTTGTGTCTTAATAGTAACTATCTATAGTAATTCTGGATAAAGAAGACAATTTTCGCTCGCGTCTAAAATTCGCTCCGATAAAAGCAGAATATTTTCTACTCATACCGGACCGAAGCATGCACGTAATACATCCCAAATACGGAGCAAAGCATATCATCCAACAGCGAATATCACAGTTTGTGCACGTTACATAATGCTGAAACGATTAGTAGTTTCGGGTGTATAATAAGAGAAGAGTTATATGGTTTGAAGCCAAGCTGACCATTCATTACGAAAGAAATAGAAAACCGTGATTTTCGGGTTTTTTGTATTAATCAGCTAATTATCCCTCTAGGATGATGTGCGAGGGATAAAAATAAATTCGGATATTTCGGTTGCACTTCCGGTAAACCGTCCTCAGCGAAAAACAAACAACTAAATCATAAAATCCAACACAATACCAACAGAAAAGTGATGCGGAACCAACAAAACATACAACGACCTGTAACTTAAAACCAGAAAGAACGATGCCGACCGAAACGACAAACAAATTCAAATAAAATAACGAATATTAAATGTGCGTGTTAAAAGTGTATATGTACAAATCTGTGATTATTTTACAATTCTGAATTCTGTGTCTATTTACAATTTGCCAATTTCCTGGGAAAGCGCAGAAGCTTTCACCCAGCCATTAGATACTCCTTCGCTTTAACCATCACTATACAAATAATTTCACAGAACTCAATAATTAGTTCTGTGAAATTATTTGACCTTATTTGAATTATTAAACCTACTTCCGTAATTGGATTCATTATTCTTAAACCCGAAAACCCAAACTTCATATGATACATTCTAAGCCGGCTAAAGATATATCAATAATCGTTGCACTTGCCACGATTCACACTTTGAAAGCCTTTTCTGACGAAGTTCAATATTATTATTTGCTGAGTAGGAAAAGAGCCTAATGTAGTTATGTAGTAGTTTAACTTCAAACGTAACATTTTCAGGCTAATCAAATGACTTTGACAGGATGCACCAGCCGTGTGATTCTCATGACCCTTATCAGCAAGGACGTACAAGAAGTGGGCGAAAGGAAAACACTTTGATTGCAATTAATCATATGTGACTGACAAAGATTTTCTCAGATCTGAAGAGTGTTTGTCCACGGTATCAACTATCACAATAAGTGCTAATTCGGAACTAAGAATTAAGAAGCTCCTCGGAAAATCCTATCTCGGACTTCGAGCTCCCATCTGTCAACAAGAACGTCAGAAACAAGGCCAAAGGCTTTGCTGGGATTACAAACGAGAGTATCACCTGCGTACTATCTCAATTGTGTTATATCAACCTCTTGGAGTTACGTACACCATTGCATATCCTATGAGCCCAAAAACGATCAGTTATTCTCATGGAAACTTTTACTCTTACTCGAGCACTGTAGTCACCGGATATGGGTCATCGTCATTCCTGGACCATCGGCATTCCTGGGTCTGCATCGCATTCCAATTCTAGCAAAAATTTTCTGGGATACAAAATCTCGGTTTTTCTAGTTCTACCATTTTCGGTTTTGGAGTTTTCTTCATGGTCCATTTGGCCAACCGTCAGTACGGCGAACTCACAAGCTACGGGTCGCTGCTTCGAGTCTCGGTTGCGTTTTGGCTTGGCTCGGGACGAGAGTTAATGCTGTTTTCCGGTAAGGAAAGTCAAAAGCCCACCCAGCTTCAAGGAGCTGGGGAAATTGTTTCTTCTTCCGGGCAATCCTCAATACTCATTGTGTGACTTAATGCCACGTTGGGCAATTTAACTAGCTCCCGAAGCTAACTTTTCCGGTTTCGAGATCCCTTTATTCCAGATCCCAGCCGAATTATCTACCTGGTCTGAAAGCCAGTATCATAAGAATGAATGAGTTTATTACGTGCAGCCTATTATTAAGGCATTTGCACAATACGCACAGAAACAAGACCAAAGGTGTCGATGGGATCCAAAAAATCTAATATATAATGTAGACAGACAAATATTTTTACTTGTAATATTTAGAAAGAGATCAAATTTGCCTGCCAAGTTTCACGAAAAGTTCAGAAACGAATTCTCCGTATCTCCATATCCGTATAAAGAGCGTCTAATCAACTTCAAGTAAAACTTTAACTTGAACATCTAATCAACTTCAAATAAAACTTTTACTTTTAACAGACTTTCCGGTTTTGGCCGGATTCCGGACGAACTACTTGTTCGGCGAGCAAATGGTTTTCACCATCGTGTTCAACATGACTTCTTACCTATAAATCGAACATTTAATCGACTTCAAATAAAAATTTTGCCGGATTCCGGACGAACTACTTTTCCGGCGAGAAAATGGTTTTCACTATCGTGCTCAGCATGCTTTCTTTCCCCATAAAAGACTATCACATTAGCTGTTTAAAAATATTTTGTTTGTCCCTTAATTTGAACCCCCTCCCCCACCCCTAAATGTAGGGCTAAAAAGCCCATCTACGAACTTGACCTTACCCTTGACCCAATGAATCCTCACACCAAGTTTCATCAAAATATCTCATTCACTTCAAGAATCGTGCTCGCAGACAGACGGACATTTTTGCGATGTCATAGGTAGGCTATCCCTCCACTTACGTTTTGGGATCCCAAAAAGGTAAACAATTTTTAGAACGAACGCTTAACAATAAACACAGAGGGTACACACAATCTACAGCGACAGCAAAAGATAAATAAACGCAAAACAAACGAAGCACGAAAAGAACAATACATTTACTGCATTAGCTGGCGCACTGGGCAATGGGGGGGGGGGGAGGCGTTGAATGATGGCAGGAGATGTTCACTTATTTCTTTTAGATTTATTTTACATATCTAGACTTAATTCTTGTTTTTAACTCTCTCGTTCATCGGGCAGTTGTGCTCATTCTAAAAATCGTCTCCAGCCGAATTACCTTTCCGAGGCAAGATTATATGTCCAGAGGGGGGGAATGTTGGCACCCCATCCCAGATTTATTACTCGAACTCGGGATTTAATACTTCTGCTAGTGAAGTACTCACATAAAAAAGGATTCCGAAAATACCGCAAAGTAACGCCAGTTCCTTCTGAAATCTATTTAGGGGCAAACGAATTAGTACCAAGATGGGGGAGGGGAAGGGACACGAAAAATGAACACAAAATAACGGAAAATAAATTCAGAGGAGCACGGCCTCCCAAAAAATAGCACCTATGCCCATGTCAATCTACTCATTTTTCGACCTTCCAATTTGATAGGAAAATTTTTGTCGGCATTTCAATTTCTAAGCTCCTCCTAAATTATGGAGACATCAAATTATTTACTTATTTAATCTACTAAAAAGACGATACGGGCCATATGCCCATACTAACCTTAATAACAACAAAACAAACATGCACACAGGCAAAGAATCCTAACAAGGGTGCCAGAAAGGGAAACAAAGAGAGGTTCGTCGATCGAGCCTGGAGAGATAAAATACCCTGACGCCAAAATTAACCGAAGAAAGAAAGGCGTTTACCTACAAAAAAAGGAGGCACTGCAGTTGCAGGAGTTCATATCTCAAATCGTGACAATATCAAGCGGAGCAACCCAGGGTGGTCGCTTAGGTTCACTGGCCTTCACTACTGCTGTTAATAAGCTTATGGTGAACTTTAGTCACAGAGCTAAGTTTGCAAAAGACCTAACGCTAGTGGTGCTCCACTCTCACCACAGTGAACGATCCGGGAAAATTACGAGAAGAGGTAATCAAACAGCTTGCCTATGACTGTGGTTCAATTCAATTCAATTCAATATAATCTAAAAAACAGATAACGGACAAGCCGATGGGTTGTTTTTACGTCTAAACATAACATCATAACAACAATCTACAACTATATACAATTTTGCGACATTTATACCGACGTCTTATGATCAATATGGTCAATAACATGCTAGACTACGATTAATAAAATACAAATAACCTAAAAATTAACATTCAAAAGTGGTAACTGAATCTATACATAAGAGCAGAAAAAAGCGTCGCCCTTAGAATTAACTCCACTAAACAAACTCCTCCTCCTCTCGAAGATGAGACACAATTCCTTGTGGCCGGCTCTGCGAAAATTTTGGGCCAAGGGCCATGACCATATAAGAAAATCCTCTTAAAAAAGGGTAATTTCTGATGAAATCCTTTGCAAGCATCAGAAAATTCGGTCTCTCGACAGATGATCTTTTCACCTGCTATAAAACTTACGTACGACATGTGATGTATACGGCTGTGCTGTGTGGCATGCTGAACTCACAGTTCAGCAAAGCGAGAAATGGGAAGGGATTCAAAAGAGAGCTTGCTGTACCGTCCTTGGACAGAACTATCTCATAGGAGACAGGAACTGCTTCTGAAATTTGGCAATACAAATGTCTGGCATCGTATGTGCACGGCCTATTTTACCCCATGTGACTGCAAACCTGCCCGCTAAGGCAACCTGTTGCACAGGCTCACTACAGATCCAACTGAACAAACCGCATGTAAAATCAACCTAGCTTTTTCTCAAGTCCATTCTCAAGTCTCATTTTGTAAAGTATTTTAACGGTCCTGACTTCCGAATTTATATTGATATATTTTGTAGTTGTATTTGTTATCGTGTTATATTTTAAAATTGTAACATATGTGTGGCTATTCGTGACTAAGTGACCTTGTAAAAAGATAAGAAGGAATTAAAAGAATTATTATTATTAAAAGTTCCCCGTCAGAGCATGCCGCCACCGGATGTTTTACAGAACCTGAAATAGTATACAAAAAACGCGCTATTTATTTGAAGAGTCACCCAACCAACTTACTGGCGTTCCAAGCTCAAGATGCCAAGTGTTCATTGGACGGATATAAGGCTTCCGAACTTTTCATTTCGGTCAAAATTACCTGTTTCCATACCGCTTATGATAAATGGTCGCAGAAGGTTGACTGACTTTAGTATTTTACGTAGCCATTCTCCTCTCTTCTGTATATAATTTTAATTCGGATCCCGGACAGGACGGCCACGACGCGGTACGAATTTAGCCTTTTCTATTCCAACTCTGATGTCAGTATGACCACGTACGGGAAAGGTAGGATGCCCTTACCGAACTGCCGCAATGATTCCAATCATATCCAGCCCCATCTTTACGCAGTTGATAGCATGGTCTTCGGTTGCCGTCGGCATGCCAGAGACGCAGTAGTAGCAGTCGCCGAGAATCTTAATCCGGAGACAGTCGTGACGCTAGAACAGAAGATGGCATTATCATCCAAGTTGCTACAGAGAAATTTTACACTAAAGTTACCGAAAGATACGGATATTTCTCACCCTCATAGGCAGAACAAAGGATTGCAAGCTATAGGATTTTTGGGATCCCAAAACGTTAGTGGAGGGATACCTATGACATCGCAAAAGTTGTCCGTCTGTGCGCACTATAACTCTCGAAGGGAGTGAAATATTTTGATGAAACTTGGTGTGAGGACTCTTTGGGTCAAGAGTAAGGTCGAGTATGTAGATGGGCTCTGTAGCCCTACATTTAGGGGTGGGGGAGGGGTTTAAATTAAGGGGCAAATGAAATATTTTTAAACAAATCATGTGATAGTCGATTATCGGGTAAGAAGACATGCTGAACACGATGGTGAAAACCATTTGTCATCAGACAAGTAGTTCGCTCAGAATCCGGACGAAACCGGAAAATTTGTTAAAAGTAAAAGTTTTATTTGAAGCCGATTAGATATTCGATATAGAGGCAAAAAGACATGCTGAACACGATGGTGAAAACCATTTTTTCGCCGGACAAGTAGTTAGCCCAGAATCCGGCCCAAACCGGAAAGTCTTTTAAAAGTAAGTTTTATTTGAAGTTGATTAGGTGTTCGATTTAGGGGTAAGAAGACATGCAGAACACGATGGTGAAAACCATTTTTTTTCGCCGGTCAAGTAGTTACGTAGTTAGCCCGGAATTCGGGGTAGAAAGACATGCTGAACACGATGGTGAAAACCATTTTGTCGCAGGGCAAGAAGTTTGCCCAGAATTCGGCCAAAACCGGAAAGTTTGTTAAAAGTAAAAGTTGTATCTGAAGTTGATTAGATGTTCGATTTAGGGGTAAGAAGACATGCTGAACACTTATTTGAAAAGTATTTTCTACCCGGACAACTTGTTCGAATATAAGGTTTGAAGCCAAGCTGACCATTCACTTAAAATAAAATAGAAACGGAAGTGGGAGTTTGGAGTGGGCCGTTTTCTGGGTGAAAGCTTCTGCGCTTTCCCAGACGGATGGTAAATTGTAAATATCCACAGAATTCAGAATTGTAAATAATCACAGATTTGTACATATACACTTTGTACACGCACATTTTATCTTTCGTTATTTTATTTGTATCTGCATGTCGCTCGGTCCGCATCGTTCTTCTGGTTTTAGTTACATGTCGTCTTATTGTCTGTTTGTCCTGCATCGTTTTCCTGTTGTGATTGTGGTGGATTTTATGATTTAGTTTTGTTTCTTTCGCTGAGGACGGTTTGCCGGGAGTGCAACCGAAATATCCGAAATTTTATTTATCCCTCGCATATCATCCTGGAGGGGTAAACTAGCTGATCAAGAAAAATCCCCGAAAATTTAGTTTTTTCTATTTTATTTGGGAAAACTTGTTCGCCCGGAATCAGGCCGAAACCGGAAAATTTGATAAAATCAAAATTTTTATTTGAAGTTGATTAGATGACAGATTTAGACAGATTGAAGACACGCTGAATCTGTATATGACAATCCTTTTTTTTTACCGGGACATATAGTTTGTTTGGAATCCGGTTGAAACCGGATTTTTTTTTATAAGAAGTTTCACTTGAAGTTGATTAGATGTTCTTTATACGGATAAGGAGATACGCTGAATTCACTTCTGAACTTTTTTTTGTTTACAAGTATGGTAGTTCGTTCGTAATAGTCCGGATCAAGTATTAGATTTTTGGGATCCCATCGAAACCTTTGGTCTTGTTAACTTTGAGACTGATTGTCAGCGTTCCTACTGGTCTTGTATCATATTGGTTGGCTACGACCCGAAAATGCGAAAATCGACCAATATCATGGGAGAATTCGTTTTGTAGTGAACATTTTAGAAGCCTCCCGAGGAGTTGCTCAATCCCCCCGTACCTGCTACACACCCTTCCCCGGGAGGGACCGAAATCAGCGGTGTCGGCACCAGTGACGTTCATAATTTCTAGTCAACTACGAGCCCTGGATTCAACAATGAGAACATTCCGTAGTCTCTATATTACCACAACAAAACGAAGCTATGAGCACTAAGCTCGAAAGGGCGAAAGGGAGGAACCAAAAGTAAGGAAGGTTCTCACCTCAGCTGCCGCGTCGAACTGTCCAAAGAGATCGTTGAGCAGGGCTACCAGTTCCCTGACTTTCAGGGTCGTTGTAAGCGGAGTGAAATTCACAATATCCGCGAAGAGGATACTGATATTATGATATGGCTTACTATAGGGCGCCATCTTGTCAGACATGTTCCTACAAAGAAAGCCATTTTATTTACTTATGAATATAATATAATAGACAGAATATACTTACTTACTTGTACTATATATATATATTTTATTTATAACCCGCCAAAAAGTGGTAGCGGAGTAAAGGGAATAACGCGAAATAACACAAGATAAATAACAGTATTAACACACACAAAAACTTACTTGTACTTACTAAAGTACTTGTAACGGGACCAGGCGATTGCCGCCTCACCCGGCGTCAACGAGTTGCCGAACGGTGGTGTCACAGTTACCTGTATCTTGCGCCAGCTCCTGGGCGAAATACAGCCAGCAGCTGTCCCATCTTCTCCCGAAGCGGCGGAAACCGCCTACCGCCTACCGGCCACCAATTCTTGAGTTGACCACCCGGTCTCCTTCGTCAAGAGGGAAGGGCTTCTGCTAGGAGAACTCGTTTGACTAGGCGGTCATTTCGGCGCAGGAGGAGGTGACCAAGTCAAGTCGGCGACGGGTTTTAATGACGGCTGTGTCTCTTTCTATATTGTTACAGAGACGGCGGACTTCAGCGTTCTATACTCAGTCTGCGAAGGATGTAACGGAGGCATCGATGGTCGAAAGTTTCAATAGCTCGCTCCTGTGCTACTTTTATGGAACAAGATTCAGCACCGTGAATAAGACTGATATAGAATATATTTACACGAAAGTCCGAAGCCCATGGCAAAAAATATAGTGTTAACATTGGTTCGAATGAACAAAGGCTTCTAACAATATACAAAGAAAAAATAACAACTAATAAATAAACAAATTGCGGTGGCGCAAACCAATCCGGAGGAATTTCCTTAACAATCTTACATCATAGAATTGTCTACTTTTTAATATTTTAGACATCCACTCTTTACCAAACACTTCTTCGCCAAATACCTCGGATCTTAAATCATCCAGCTCTCTACACTCACACATAAAATGGCTCAGATCATCATTCGGAACCCACACTGGGCAGAAGAAAGGAGGACCAGTCTTTCCACGACTTTTACCATATAATTTCTCTTCTCTCCAAGCGGTAAACAATTTCCCCAAACACTTAATAACAACTTTGATTCCTCCCTTTTTAGCCCAGTTTCAAAACAAACCTCCTCTCCCCAACTCCATCTGACAGTCGCGTCCAAACTCAGGGACCCGGAAGCCATAAGCTCAACCTGCCATCTCTGAATTTCCTGATCCTGGAGGACCCCTCGGATTCCCCCAATGGAACCATCCTTAATACATGGGTAACCTTTACCTTCGCTACCTTCAGTCCAGTATCCGCCTATGCCACATTGATCCAGGATACCTTTCACGCGCTCCGGCCAAGAATACGACCTATCATCCCTCGATGCCTCTCGGTACGCCGCTTTGACCAACGCGTAGGCTACGAGGGAGGGCTATCAATTCTTCCCAAAGACTAACTACCGTTGCTAAAAGCGTTGCTATGTGAATCGTACCAAGCGATCCAGGGCCCACGATATTACAGGATGCTCCTCCCTCTCCTATCCGAAACCCATACAAGAACAAGGATACTGGTAGTGCAGCCACTTCTTAGGATTCAACTCGGAAGTACACTTGCTCGGGTACACATCATATGCGGTACGAGAAAAGTTTCGGTACCTTTAAGTTGAAGTTTTGAATACGAATCATTACGTGATTCCGATTTGCAAGATCCCATTTTGCAGCTCTGTTTAGGCATAACCAAATTGTTTAACGATCTGTGGAGGCGACTACATTTGACGACAAGACGAAAATTCGGAAATTTGTATTTTCTTTGAAGAACCAATGATTGAATTTTAAATGACAGGCGGGAGCAATAACGACAAACAACTGATTCCGGTTGAAAAAGTTTTTGAAGGATCGTAATAGTACCATACCAAGAAAAAGGATATTCATTTCAAAAATTTATGATTACCTCTGTAAGCTTAGGCCGCCACTGTTCTCCTCTTCTTCTTCTTCATCCGAAGAATCACTTTCATATCCGTCATTCTGGTTGATCATTCGGAGTGGCTGCCGAACCGCTTTACGAAGATCGTTGGATACCTCACCGGCGATGTGCTTCGGAATGATAGACAACAGCAGTTTCTCCTACAAGAAATCAAATGTCAGACAGTGAGCGTAAAACGATGTCTAGACAGAATGACAACGGCCTGGCTTTGAATGGGCAATCCGGACGTTCTTGCAATACTATTGTGAAATATACTGTTCTGTCTGTTGTCTTGTTTTTTGTATTGTTGTGTGAGGGGCCCTAGTAAGCCCAAGTTGAACAAACAAATAAATGACACCACTTTTCTCTTCTGAAAGTAAAACACAAACAACACGGATATGTTAGCACAACAAGCACCGCTGAATCACCGTGCACGGCACCAGAACCCCTTGGTGCCATTTAACGGCCGTACAAACCGAAATCTGAACTCTTTCATACCGAAACTAGAACCTTGAACAAAAATTTGATTTAGTATTAGCGGCAAGTTTTTTCAGATAATGCCCTACAACTGTATTTGCTCAGATTCTTTTTAAGTGAATGATTGCAATGATCGAAGTATTTAGTACCAATTTGGCGGTACAAGTTGAATAATAAAATATCTATCTACCTATGTAACCGGATGTTGCTCCTAGGCGATGTCACTGTCAGATCGATCAAGATTTCAAAACTGACGAATTCCAGTCTATCATAACATTATGTCATACGGGTGTATTTTGTACAAGAATCTTGTCTGATACAAAATAACAGAAGTTCTGTCACAGTTACGCCACCAAGTCCGGTATCAGAAAGCATATGTACCCCTGGTGACTCAACATCTGATGTCCAGGGTAGCCACCAAGTCCGGTATCAGAAAGCAACTGTACCCCTGGTGGCTCAACATCTGATGTCCAGGGTAGCCACCAAGTCCGGTATCAGAAAGCAACTGGACCCCTGGTGGCTCAACATCTGATGTGCAGGGAAGCCACCAAGTCCGGTATCAGAAAGCAACTGTACCCCTGGTGGCTCAACATCTGATGTCCAGGGTAGCCACCAAGTCCGGTATCAGAAAGCAACTGGACCCCTGGTGGCTTAACATCTGGTGTCCAGGGTACGCCACCAAGTCCGGTATCAGAAAGCAACTGGACCCCTGGTGGCTCAACATATGATGACCAGGGTTGCCACCAAGTCCGGTATCAGAAAGCAACTGGACCCCTGGTGGCTTAACATCTGATGTCCAGGGTAGCCACCAAGTCCAGTATCAGAAAGCAACTGGACCCCTGGTGGCTTAACATCTGGTGTACAGGATACGCCACCAAGTCCGGTATCAGAAAGCAACTGTACCCCTGGTGGCTCAACATCTGATGTCCAGGGTAGCCACCGAGTCCGGTATCAGAAAGCAACTGGACCCCTGGTGGCTTAACATCTGGTGTCCAGGGTACGCCTCCAAGTCCGGTATCAGAAAGCAACTGGACCCCTGGTGGCTGAACATCTGGTGTCCAGGGTGCGCCACCAAGTCCGGTATCAGAAAGCTACTGGACCATTGGTGGCTTAACATCTGGTGTCCAGGGTACGCCACCAAGTCCGGTATCAGAAAGCAACTGGACCCCTGGTGGCTTAACATCTGATGTCCACGGTACGCCATACTACGATTTACTAAAATCATATTTGACGGTGCAAGATGAATAAGTCAGCTACCTTCTTGGCAAGGGTCCTCTTCAGGCTCAAGCCGTTCAAGCTGGAAAATGAACTTGTGAACAAACAACTAAAGATCCTTCTTTAAATATCTGATTTTGTGAACTTATTCTCTGAAAATTGATTAGAGTTAAAGCTGGTACTGTGATTTTATTATGGACACAGCTGCTGTGTTTGCTGTTCGATTGGATCGTCGAAAGGGTACAGATTCTTCTGCATTTTGGTTTTGGAGTCACTTGTCTCTTCTTGAGCGGCTTGAGCCTGAAGAGGACCGTTGCCACGAACGGCCGAAATATAGCTACAATAAAATGTCGCTGACTTATCGGTTTGCACCGTCAAATATGATTCGCAGTCAGCTTCGGCTGAAAGAAAGTCGATTACTAAAATCCTATATTAACCAATCAAAGGTGTTTTTATGGCTCTTCAAGAGTTAGTCATCAACATTATTGCTCTGTTTATTCAAATAATGTTTACAACGGATACGTCAGCTACGATTCTTCATCAGCGATATTTCGGCCCTTCTTGGCAAGTGTCCTCGTCAGGCTGTCAATCCTCTGGTTCAACTTCCGTGAAGGAAACAAACCTGTAATAAATTATTGTTTCCTTCATCAAGTCCCAAACCAGAACCAACGAGGTATTTATTCGATACCCTGCGACTGCGAGCAGCGCTATGTTGGCAGGATAGAGAGGACTTTCGAAAAGAGGCTCACAGGACATGAACAGGAGATCGACCACGCCCTTTCCAATGGACACCGTCCAAATTACATCTTCAAATCAGCACTGGCAGAACAAGTTTTCGAAAACCCATCCCACGTTGTACATTTGGGACAAGCCCAGATACTTGCAACATGCACCGGAGTTCACCAAACTATAAGAGAAGCCGTTGAAGTTATGAAAAACCGTTCAGGGATCAACAGAGACACAGGCGAATCCTCAATACCAGAAACATGGACAGGCATCATCAGTGAATGGAAATTCAGACCCCAAGGTCTTCTCTACAACAAAACGAAATTCAACCCAAATGCAAAAAAATCTCTACCCGACCAACGACCCAATCGAGCAGCAAAAACAGCAGCCGTGCCCAAAATGAAATCACAGCAACCAACTCTAAGCAAGACTCAAGAAGGAATTTACGGAGTTAAATATTTATCGCCAGGCTAGACTTTGTGTTTCCCACAAGTTGATTTTTCCAACTTGAGCGGTTTTGAGCCAAGAAGGGCCGAAATATAGCTCCAATAAAATTCAGCTGACGTATCCGTTTTGCACCATCAAATATGATTCGCAGTCAGCGTGGACTGAAGGAATAATTATGTCATCCAAACAATTGGGTCCTGTCTTCTCCAGACTCCTTAAGCATTTTTACTACAAAATTCAGAAACAGATTAAAGCTAATCATCTGAGAAAACCAAGTTAAGATATTGATTCAGCATGTGTGTATATCATATAAATCATATTTGTCTTGACGAAACTGATCGAAACTTCCTGCATTAGCTTACTTCTGCCAAATTTCCAGTTTCTGCCAAATTCTGAACTACTTATCCGACAAAATAAACGAATTCATCGGATCTCCTTACCCTATACAGAACATCTAATAAACTTCAAATAAAGCTTTAACTCATGACAAATTTTCCGGTTTCAGCCGGATTCCGGGCAAACTATGCGTCCGGGTAACGGATTCAGCATCTCTTCTTACCCCTACATCGGAATCTAATCAACTACAAATAAGACTTTTGCTTTTAACAAATTTTCTGGATTTGGACGGATACCAGGCGAACTACTTGTCCGACGATAAAATGGTTTTAATAATCGTTCTTTCACCTCTAATCTAACATCTAATCAAGTTCAAATAAAACTTTTACTTTCAACAAACTTTCCGGTTTTGGCCAGATTCCGGGCGAACTACTAGTCCGGGGAAAAAATGGTTTTCACCATCGTGTTCAAAATGTCTTCTTACCCGATAATCGGTTATCACATTAGCTGTTTAAAACATTTTGCTTGCCCCTTAATTTAAACCCCCTGCCCCACCCCTAAATATAGGGCTACAGAGTCCATCTTCGAACTCGACCTTACGCTTGATCTACAAAATCCTCACACCAAGTTTTATCAAAATATCTCCTTCCCTTCGAGAGTTATTGTGCTTACAGATGGATGGACGGAAGGACAACTTTTGCGATTTCATAGGTATCCCTCCACTTACGTTTTGGGATCCCAAAAACAGGTTTTAAGAATGGTTGAAATGAATTTCTAAGATTAACATTCTTTTTTTGAGGGTGCAACAGGACTATCTATTAACATTCTGAGCGTGTTCCGACCTTCAACAAATAGTAACTATTAGTTACTATTTCCATTCCAACCTCACCAAAAGTTACTACGCTGACCGTTCCACCCTTCTCGAAATAGTAACTATTTGCTTATGGTACCACGCTCGGGAGCGTAGTAAGCCTACGGATCTCTGTAACGTGATTGGTCGGATTCGCCCGTAGCATGATATTCTGCTTGAAAATAGAAAAATCGTTCCAGCCTTGACGGCAGAAAGCCAGAACTCGTGACGTCGTCGTACGTAGTAACTACAGTAAGTAGGATGGAAGACGCTCTCTGTTTAGGGAAAGGGCTAATGCTTAGAAAATGCTTTTTACATTTATTTTTTTTCAAAACGTGCAGTTGTAAAAATTAAGTAAGCAAGTCAAACCAAAGAAAAGTGAAAATAAAGTGAATCACAGCTTTTACAGACTAATTTTCTTTCGTAGCATAAATAAGTTTAGAAAGGAAATAGATCAGCAAATTCTCGAACAAAATCGATACGGATACATTCCATACAGTCTCGTTGTTTCCGTCTGGATAGTCCCCGGGAAGTCTCCTTTCATTCTCATGGCTGCCCTCGACTGCCCAAGGAGTCCCCGGGAACACATAAATATATCTATTTTTTTCTAAAATAAAAATAAGACTAATGATTCTTAAATTCAAACAGTAATAGTTGCACGAGGCTCGATCTGGCAACTGGTATGGATAAATGAGCACATAAACGGTCATGTTAAATTAATGCAGTAATGCGGCACTGGGTGACGTAGTGAAAACCTACTTTTCTCACACGACGTAAAGAAAAGCAAGCCTTGAGGCGGTTTTATATGAATCGACTGTAAGTGGGAAGAGGTTTGGAGAAGAAAAATAGAAATAATGAAATAACAAATAACAACAATGAAAAGTATCCCCACCGACAAAGAACGGCGGCGCGCCTCCGCCGTCTAAACGCCGTTAGCTATGGCACGCCATCTGAAAACGGCGGCGGCGTGCCGATAACGGCGTGGCTTTGGGTCTAGTTCCACCCTTTCTATCAGTATTAACTATTAGTTACTATTTCCGTTCCAACCTCGTTACATGTTACTTCGCTGACCGTTCCAACCTTCGCAAAATAGTAACTAACAGTCACTGTTTGCTTACCACGGTCGAATTAGCATGGTAACTACGACCTCTGTGACGTGATTGGTCCGATCTTCCCCCAGCACGATATTTTGCCGAAAACATAAAATTGTGTTCCATCCTTGACGCCAAGAAGCTGGGATTCGTGACGTCATGCGTAGTAACTACAATAAGTAGGGTGGACATGCTCACAAGCACTTAAGATAAAATGATTCAGTAACCTCCTCTGTCATAAGGATTATAGCAGTACCAGTCGAAATGTACCAACAATACAGTGAGGAACACCTGTTGCGGTGGTGCCATCTGCAATCCACACTGCTCACTTCTGCCGCTGCCAGGCAGCGCTGCTCCCTCTCCGCTCCCTCTCCATTTACTATGGTAGCGTTCCAGTGAAGTTATTATAAGTTACTATGATAAGAGGAGGAGCGAGCCTCTCTTGACCACGAACATACGTCATCACTCTTACGGGAGTTCCTGCAGAACCGATAGTTAGTATCACCAAGAATAAATAAGGGAAGAATTGAGAACTCACATAACCTTGATGTCAGCATCCGGAATATCTTTTGGTCCGATATTATTTACCGGGGGTGGAGCTTCGCGTGTTGCCCCTTGCAGTATTAAGTGTTACCTCCAACGAAAAGTGATGAAGCAGTCAGAAAAGGCGGGAAATTCAAACAGTGCTGATTCTGAGGATAATACAAATGGAAACGAATTTTCAATCTCGGGTCAGATGTGCAATATGAAGCTTATGTTATCACGACCCTTCACAAAGACGGTGAAGCCCAAGGGAATGCGGCGTTTGATGACTCCGGGGAGCAATTAAGCAACTTTAACGCTGAAGCATAGACCTAACAGGCATGCATTTAGTTCAGATTCAATAGGATCGGTGTGATCATTGTAATTTTATTTTGGTCTTCTCAGGACTGTAAAGAATCGCATCTAGAACAGGTATTAAACTTGGACAATTTAAGGTATTTAGTTGTCGAAATGTTCTCAATGAGTTATTATGTTTTGTTTTTAAGTTGTACTGTCTGCCCAAAATTTAGTTCATATCACTTTCTCGTGTAGTTGCAAAACACAGTAGGCTGTAAGCTATTTCCTAATTTTATATTAACGATTGCTGATTGTAAGATATCTTTTAAGACGTCTCAATTTGTGGAAAGGACTTATTATTCTTGGTAAAAAATGTGTATCATTATTTCGGATAGTTGCAGTTTACATCTGGCTAAATTTGTCGTAGTCTATGCTAATGACAGACCGCTTTTTCATCATCGTTTTTTTTACATTATCATGTTTTTGCATCATTCAAATTCGAATTTTGGGCATAGCTGACTAACTATACCCAAAGAGTTGTTATGTTTTGTTTTAAGTTGTACACTGTACACAAAATTTAGTTCATAGCATTTCTCGGATAGTTAACAGTTGGTAAAACAGTTGGGTTGAAGTATTTCCTAATTTTAAATTAATGACTGATTATGGAAATTGACAACTATACGATTTCATTCAAAACGTCTACATTTGGGATACAACTTATTATTGTTGGTTCAAATGTATATCATTATCCCGGGTGGTTGTCTAAATGTTTCATTATCCTATTAAAACTCTTTTCTTTCATCACGATGAACCTGCCAGGCATGGAGATTACATGAATATTTTTGTGTGAAAAAAAGAAGAAGTAAATGTTACTTCCCACTTCTCCAGAGACGGATATTCTACCTGACTTTCTAAGCCTAGAGTAAAAACATTTGAAAACTTGTCCCTTCCTTCTTGAAACTTGTAGTATTCAGTCCAAATCGGTCCTTTTCTGCCTGATTGAACATCACTTCTATCATCTCACTGTACTTTAGACCCTTATCTCGTCTTTTAAACTAGTGGTAGCCGCGATTTAATTGTAGAGCATACGGCAAAATGTCGGCCTTTTTCTGTATAATCTGAATTCGGCGCACTTTCTTGACACGGAGAACGGCGATCAGAAGAACCAGCGCCAATAATTACTCTGTGGTCGGGACAGGCGCCGAGTAGGCTCCACCCGCGATACTTGAGAATCGGGCGGAAAGACACGTCGCATGATTCAAGTCTTCTCAATTCTTCCCTTATTTATTTTTGGTATCACTTATGATGTTCGCGACCATCATAAGTAAACTGTAACGATCGTAACAGTCGCGGAACGAAAATAATAGTGGTAGGAGCCAATCTAATTATTACGGCGGGCTATGGGGCGGCAGTAATAACAAGAATAGTGACGATCGTAACTAATAATAGGTCGCTGGGACGCTACCTATGTTCAATCTTTTATAGTGTCGGGGTTACTGTCTGTAGTCTATTCTTGTATTATTTATTAACTCTTTGATTACCATGACTCATCCTATGATCATGAGTCATCTACACTTCTTCTCCGGGCCTCGACCGGCTAACAACTCTTTTTATGTAAAGGTTGCGAAATTTGCAAGTAGCCTACCAGTGAATTAAACCTTTTGTTTATACTCCGACCATAAGCCATGACTATGCGTCTTATTCAAAGCTCCTTAGAGTGGAGCTACTCCTTAGAGTTAGAGCTACTACACCGATACTATGGCCGAAACACGGCCAAAGGCGAACTTTTACAGTGCATGATTACAATGCATAAGGGGCAATGGCCTGCCAGCTAGCTTTGGGAACACTGAGGAGGGGGTTCGAGATAACAAAGAAGGGGGGTCCTGTTGAGAATAAGTCCCTGTATCTTTATCTAAGCCCCCCAGGTCGGTTTGATGGCCGAAAGTTGCGTAGTCAAGTTTTCTGTGCCTTTAAAGCACAGCTCTTACTAGAAAAGATCTTTTCCCTATAACATGGATAAGAAAAAACGTTTTCGAAAACACCGTTACTTTCAACCTGAAACTAGTGATTCTGCTGTTAGCGCTTGTCGACTATATCCAGCCTTCCTGCTCTCCGACGCGGCGGCTGGGCGCAAACGGTTTGAAAACTGAACGTGCCTTGGTTAAAAAGTGGGAAAACTAAGCAACTAAAAGAACTAAGAAAAAGAAGATTATCACATCTTTATGTGTGAAAGAGTTATAAGCGGACAGTGAAGATTCAGGCAAACTTTTCGTTGGGTGACGGGAAAACTCGGCAAGGCCGAAAAAGCGCTAAAAATTCATAGTTACGAAACGAAACAATGGAGAAAGGTGGGGATTTTAGAAGCTTATAATTCCATATGGGAGCTAAGTATATTATAAAAGGGAGAATAAACAAGAGGGGCCCTTTAAAGTTTAACCGAAAAGGGCTAGGATACTACAGTCTAGTTACCCATCACTTGTTCGCTTAAGTAATCTTGAAAACCCGATGAAAAAGGGTTAGTTTGTTTTTCTGATATTTCCAAATAATCGATTATCCCATTGTGCTTGCCTCTCTCCCCGTTTTTGTGATATCTCTATGGTGCCTGGAACATTTGGCAACAATACCAGCAGCAAACGAGTAAATAAATTGTGTATCAAATAAACAAAGAAGTGTCTGCAGTCTGCAGTGCCAAAAACTAGGGCTAGATAGTGATAGTGATAGTGCAGTGATTTTCGCGGGCGAATTGTGGACGGATTCACCATGGGAAAGCGTCCACATTCCCAACGTCCCTACTGGAGACTACTGTGGACAGAATGAAAATCCCCAATAGGTGTTGTAATAATTCAATGTATTTGAATCTAAGATGTAAAAATAAGTTGCCTGTTCAGTTAAACTTTAAGTAAATAAATAAAGTATAATTCGACTGTCAGATATCAGCCCTAGTCGGTTAAAAATTAAAGCTGGCATCAGAGCTGTTGGGAATCAACCCACCTAGAATAAAAAAAAAAAAGTACGTTATCTGGAGGGTCATTACCTCTTCCTCCTTTTCGTAGTCGAGCTTGAACCTCGACTCGACGCAATTCCGTCGTTCGGCGAAGCTTCGACGTAACGTGATTTCATCCAGGAACCTCGAAATAAGACCAAGACAGTTGATGCAGAAGTAATAAACAGCATCGGCGAACAGCTGAAAATACGGAATTTGAATTCAAAGATGAGACTTAAAGCTCACCTCGCACGCGATACGGAGTTGCTAGCCAGTCCGTGGTGCAGAAAAGAAACGAGAGACATCGGAAGCAGCTTCCTGCGCCTCGTTTATGTTGCAATGGCGCTGCCGCATCGCTGCTGCAGCACTTCTTTGCTTTTACACAATATGCGTTTTTGGATTCACTTTCTTCTTGGTTGAAACGGCAGCGCTGCAGCACCTTGCAGGGAAGCACGGACTTGGTCGGTGAGCAAGTCCGTGCTTCTACAGAAGAGCTGCCGTCTTCCTCGGAGGCACTGCAGTGCAAAAACGGAGGTAGAAAGAATCAGCCCGGAATCGGCCGAGAAATGGACCTGCAGCATGCAACAAAAACGAGGCTCTGGTGTAAGAACGTTCAAAATGATCATTCGTTGACCGTGTGTCTGTCCCTGTATGAGATTGCCCTTATTTGTATTTTTTTCTCGTATTGTTTTGTTTTTATTTGTCAGAAGTTATTCGTTTCTTTCCTTTTCTTTCTTTATTACTCAATTTTCAAATTTTTTTTTTAATTTATTTAATAATAAAGCAAAACATATCTCTCGTGGGCAGAGCCCAAATACGATGTTTTTGTAGTCATAAACAGAGATAAAATAAGTTGTCAACACATAATTAAAAGAAAATAAAAATAAAAAGGCAGATAATGCTAAAGATCATTGTACTGCTTTACGAAGCTAGGCACAAAGCTTCTACTGTAGCGCATAGTGTTACAGTAGATTGGGGTCAGTTTGGGAACCTCCATCAGCGTTGTATTCTTACAGTTATGATGGGCAATAAATATATACATACGTACATACTACTTCGGCTACAGGTCCCAATCTTCAAAACTATTTGAATACTGTATTACTAGGCTCGTCTTTTAACAACTTATCATCGGCTTTGGCTGTTTTAAGCTTTTTCCCAAGCCCATTGACTTCCAGAAAAAAATCGGCAAAACTAAGATAACAGATTTTACGCATTAGCAGCATTATAGGCGAACACCCGTCCCGAGCATAATGCTCATGGTGAATCGTGGCGAGAGATACGATTAGCGACGTGTCTTTAGCAGGCTTAGAATGTAACATATTAAATTTGTGTCTCCGGGCTTAAAGCACACCTCGCACTATTTCCTGTTTATGTTCTAATATTCAAGGTTATCTGAATACTGTAAAGCTAGGCTCTGTTTTTCAAAAAATATCATCGACCTTGCCTGTTCTAACCCTTTTCCCAGACCCACTGACTTCTAGCAAGATCTCGGCAAAATTCAGAAAACCGTGTTTATGCACCAATAGCATGATACGCGAACACTCGTTCCGGAGCCTAGTGCGCATGGGAATTAGTGAATCGCGGCAAGTGCAAAGATGGTGACGTATTGTGAGCGGGTTCAGAGTGTAACATAGGAAATCTGGATCTCCGGGTTTAAAGTTCAATGGGCACATCAAACTACCCCAATCCCACTCTGTAACACCCTAGGAACAATGCTTACCCCCTAGATCAGCAGCTTTTTTAACAGTTTCCTTTCTGTGATATATTTCAAAGCGCAATATTTTGGGCCAGTACATGCTCAATTTACTAGCTTGGACAAAGATAAAAGTGATGTTTCTTATAATACTTAGTAGATCTTTATTTTATGCATAAATCAGCTTGTATAATTCAGATTTGAATAGGTTATTTCTTTTTGAATGATTTTTGTAGCTATGTTATTTTTGCATAAGCTTACTGCATTCCGGTACATTTTATAAAGCAAGCCAATCAAGCTTCATAACACTATTCCACAAAGAAAAACCTTTAATAGGCACTTTAAGCCATGGAACTTCAGATGAAACCCTAGAACAATCAGGTAAACTGCATCTGCAGCTTGACTTTGGTGACATCTCAAATATATCCTTTTCTATCTAGCATTGCTGGGAGTTTTTGAATTTCCCGCCACGATATCCCAGCTCCTAAGATCGGGATCGCCAAAATGCCAGAGAGGTAAAGACAACGGATAACAAGAAAACGGCCGATTTTCGTAGCGCCTTCTAAAGGAAGTCGGAAATGTTTATTTGTGAAGCATTTAATACAAAGTAAAGCATTAGAAGTGTCCATTGTGCTTTAAGAACTAATGAATGATGTTACGGAAGTAGGGTGGATTGGCATTATACGTACGACACGTCCTTTAAGAATTAACGAATGTAATTAAAGAAGTGGGTTGCATCAGCATAACAGGCACGACGAGTAGTTTAAAGCGCAAGTCGCAGTGGACATATTTTCTGTTCCACCATTCAAACATACGTTCCCCGAAGATTATAAACCGGTCTCAGCTATTTCCAGCCTCGGGTAACGTAGACGAGAAGTACCGATAAACTTTCATAGCCGGTGCTCCTGACCAATTAACTCATCGGAAGCGATACGTGGGTCGCTGACCTAGCTAGAAAGGAGGATACAGAAGTCCAACAGTAAGGCCCGTATCCAGGAATTTTTTTCGGGGGGGGGGGGGTGCCTTTCGGTTTTTTTTTTCCTGACGGTCGGACAAAAAAGTACAAAAAAGACATAGATTAGAGGGAAAAGCCTGTAAAAATGACTATTTTTTTGTGTTTCGGGGGGGGGGGGGGCGGTTAACCCCCTAACCCCCCCCCCCCCTGGATACGGCCTTGCCAACAGCCTTTAGCGTGGACAGGGTTTCCACCGGGGATGGGGTTCTGTACCGGAGGGGGGGGGGGGGGGCTGTGGAAGGCGATTCCAAAACTAACCTCCTATTGGGTCGATGTAGGGAATTCGACCTCGCAAGCAACGTCTAGAAATCAAACTCACCCTTTGCACGATCGAATCCTCCCTCTGTGAATACAGGACAACCCCTGAGAAAATTAGATAGCTTGCTGATATAAATCCACCAGTTAACATTGCCACCCAGTCTCTCCTCATGGGCATGAAGGCATACACCACTATTATCACGCAGAATGCCCATGGCACATGGGTCCTGTCCGTGGATCTAGAACTGTCTTGAAAACTGAACTTATAGGACGCCTGCAGGCCGAGGTCTAGCCCCAGGAGTATAGATGGCACTAGCACTGATACTACTTGATAAAAATATGGAACACTCAGTACGAACTTTTCTTGATTCACTATTAGGTATAAACATAGGCACATGCTTAGTAGTATGACGTGTACGATGATGTCTGGCAGCGATTGCAGCAAATCAGCCTAGAAACAGAAAAAAGGTTGTCAGGAGATCTTTACACTGTAAAAAGTTTCTCCGAATAAGGATGCAGTATTTGCTACTGGGATGAATCTTATCTCTACTGGGATAGCATTAATCCGAACTAGGATAATCTTATCTCAATAAAGACAAGTTCAATCCCAGTAGCAAATATTGCAAGATATTTGTTTACAGCGTAGATCAAGGAGCTTTATCACTCGCCTTTCTATTCCCTGACCACTGAGCCCGTTCCATTGAAAATGCAAAGACACGAAAAAGGACGTGTGAAGATAGCACTTTGTTAACAAATTCACATAAGGCCCAGCCAGGGCCCAGCCAGCACGTGACACTCTACATTCTTTTTCTAGCCGATGAATGAAAAATTGTATATTGTATTCGTCGCGTTTTATTTAATTCTTTTATTTTATTTCACATACTCCGCTTTTCAAATGGCGGGTCAGTAATAAATTACGAACTTGCTTATAAAGAAGCGATACTTGTGACTCCGTTCATTCCAAGAGCTGTGTACTGGCCGGCGCAGTGTTAGCCAGCGCAAGTTAGATAACATCTAACACATGGATGCGGTCCCTTGTGTATGTCAGAACGGATGCAAATAATTTGTGTG
The DNA here is from genome assembly GCA_023053575.1 of Branchinecta lynchi. Lineage (NCBI taxonomy): Eukaryota > Metazoa > Arthropoda > Branchiopoda > Anostraca > Branchinectidae > Branchinecta > Branchinecta lynchi. Next base: position 10,852,193 of record JAKZAP010000017.1, read on the forward strand.
CTACACCCTTTATTTCGTGTTGTTCGGAGTCTACAATCTCGTTAGCGAGACTTAGCCATTTCCGCCCCGGAACTCCTCAGTTTCTGCTCAAAAGCAAGCTTCAATCAGAAGGGCACATTTAAAAGGGGCCAAACCAGTTTTATCTTTTCGTGAAACATAACACTTAGATCACAGGGGCAGAAGCAGTCTGCCTTCTCTCCCCCTCTCCTCTCGACTCACTCGATCGACCCGGGGATGCTCGTTGACATAGTCTCCCAAGAGCATACGGTACGGTACATTACTAGAAACTATACACCTTATGTAGTAAGTGATTCTCCCCCGAATGATTACTTTCATTTGGAAGCTTCCAAATTCCTCTTGGCTTAAGCTAAGAGTGAAAGTAAGCATGAGAATACAACTACATCAGGTGTCTTAACCTATATTTTTTTTATCAAAAATCTATAATTCCCTCCCCCAGGGGGTTTCCCCCTGACCCCTCCTTTTTTAAATTTTAAATAAATTTTATCCGTTGTAACATTCAAAAAGCATTTACGGATTAAATGTTCCTTACAAGCTTGGCTCGGGAATTGTCAAACTGTCCAGAGGATCTAATTGTGTTGCGAGAGCAACAGTTTGGATTTGTCCTCGTTTTTTCTGTTTTCCTATGCCGCCGATTTCATTTTATTCCTGGTATTGACTTGGTTCATGAGATACACCAGCTTGAAATTTTCAAGGGGTTGACAACTTCAGTAGTACTTGTAAGCAACAGTCGACTGTTAGCACATAACCATCTTCGACGATGAGGGGTTTGCAGCTTTTGCTAGTTGATGTAGCTGATACTGATACTGATACTTTATTATAAAACGAGACTTTCACAGCATTGATTGCCGAACTTGTCGTTTTCGCTGTTATTTGTTTCCTGTGTATTCAATGGCAAGAACAATTTGCTTCCCAATTTTAAGACATGCAAGGACGTATAAGTAACAATCGGCTGTTACCATCTTCAGCAATGAGGGGTTTGCAACTTTTGCTAGTTGGTGTACCCACTATTTGTTTCCGGTGAACTTGATGTCTATCACGGGAGAGGGACTTGGAAGTAACAATCGGTTCACGAGGGGGCTAGAAATTTAGGCAAATTGGTGCACTTTATATTCGATTTCTACAAATCGAGCGTTAAGAAAGTTTGTATCGATGGTCTATCGCTGTAACCTAGGATTAACTGTTTGCGCAACAGGTACAAACGATAATGCAAAACAATAAGGTAGTTTCGTAGTAATTAATAGTATCATCTATGGTATTTTGATCCTGAAAAGTTACGGATAGCTTTATCATACCAGCTAGATTATATAAGATATTGTTCCAAGTTTTCATCCGTCACGATGTCTGATTGAAAAGGATAAAGTTCAACTGACTGAAAAGTCAACTTAGTCCCTTCTTCCGATATTCTTTTGTTGTTGTTTTTACAACGCTGAGGAATAGCCTTTGATCATATGATTACTGATTTTGTTCCAATCAGTGATTCTCTCGGACAGGAATTCCTGCCCGGATTTTCGGTACCATCATCATTGACATATGGAAAAGTTAAAAAAAAAATCATCTTGATCGTTAAAGTTCAGGAAATCTGGCTGGGAAAATCTGATCGTGTGTTCGCACTTTACGTAAATTCAGAGGCAACACCACAGACGCTTTGGGTGTGGCCAAGGACTTAGACGCTTCGGCACAGGAAGTCTTAAAATACTAAAGTGTTGGGTTAGAGAAGGAAATTTTGCGATCACAAGTTCTTAAATCGCTATGTACATATATTCGGTATCACCGGATACCGAATCCACTGGATTGCAACTCTGGTGGCGTTATGACGAGGTTCTCGGAAGAGTCATCCGACCTTTACAGCGAGAACCTTAGCCAGGCTAACTACCCTTGTAAGTGACATATTAGCGTCCAGCTCTTGTTCTTTAAGGTTTTATACTTATTTTGCTTATTTGTTTTAGTGGCCTTTTCCTTTCGGCATTCTCAGTAAACATAAATATATCTATATAAGTCTAAAGGTTAACGATGCAGGAACTAATTGATTTAATCGTCGACTGATGAATCTAAAACTAGCATTAAAGCGCAACTCTCACTAGAAATGATCTTTTCCCTATAAAATAGATCAGAAAAGACGTTTTCGGAAATACCAGTACGTTCCACCTGAAATTACCGATTGTCTTGTTAGCGCTTGCAGATTATATCCAGCCTTCCTGCTCTCGAACGCGGCGGCTGGGCGCAAAATATTTGAAAACTGATCGTGCCTTGGTTAAAAAGTGGGAAAACTAAGCAAATAAAAGAACTAATAAACAGAAGATTGTCACATCCTTATGTGTAAACAGTTGTCAGCGAACAATGAAGTTTCCGGCAAACTTTTCGCTGGTTGACGGGAAAACTCGGCAAGGCCGAAACAGCGTTAAAAATTCGTAGTTACGAAAAGAAACAGTGGAGAAAGCGTGGGGATTTTAGAAGATTATAACTCTATATGAGAGCTAAGTATACTATAAAAGGCAGAACAAGCAAGAGGGGTCCTTTAAAGAGTCTGAAGGCGTCGACTTACGTGGTTAATAGCCAGAAAAAGTACGACTGAGACCAGACTGATCCCGAACTGCATAAAAAGGTATCTTTTGAACGATACTTCGAGAAGCCTTCTGTGATATTTTCTGTAGTGTTCCTCGATATTTGTCCTGTCAAATTCTTTCTGGAAAAAAAAAGCAATTTCTGAATTTGTCTTCAATCAAGTTTACTCCAAATACCTAAAAGCTAGATGACGAATACAAATTTACGAAAAACAAATACACGGACAAATTAACTAATACACTTACAAGATATGACCAGAAATAAATGATGAGACGAAACTACGTAAAAACTGGGCAGAAGAATTAGCAGGATATGGAGAAAACTGATTGCCAGTATTCCTCTTGGACCGACGCACGGAAGACGGGAGGGGAGGGGGGAATAGATGGGCCAACTGGGGACAACACATTATCTTACCGCCAAATTTGTTTGAAAGAGTGTTTCTCGCTCAGTTAATTTAGGAACATCAAGTTTAATGAGGGTCTTCATATGAAATATTATGATCACCCAGAGTGAAACGGAGACCCTAACGAAGGGTCGCTCGAGGGCTAACTATAGCTATAGATAGATCTCGAACATTCGCGAAATTTACTTTTAACGGAAAAGGCAAAATCAGTCTTGTAGGACGACAAGTCCCTATGGGCCCTTACACAACCGGATGTAAGTTAGGAGGTCATCTCTTCCTCCCTGCCCATAACTAGCACCTTTCTGGAAACTTTTCAACACATCTGATGTTAGGACTATTAGAAGTACTTTTTTCAAATATGCTAAATTCCTGCTTGGGCTGCCGCTGTGGTCTCGTAATCGACGCGTTACACGAAATCATGGGGTTAAAGATCCGATTGAGGCTGCTTTAGAGCGTCGTGCTCGATTTCTGAAATCCCTCGACCCTCTAAATAGCCTCTATCCAGCAATTAAGCAGAAGTTAAGTAGTTATTAATATTTTTTCTGTCTCTCTTGTTTGCATTATGTAGTGCCAATTTAAAATTGTATTTTGCGTGTTGTTCATTTTTTTTTTCCTTTTCGATTTTCCTTTTTGTTTATTTTTCTTTTCTTATACTCCATCAGTGACATTTTTATGTAAAGATGGGTAATAAATATATTCATTCATTCATAACGATTTGTGTTTGTTTTTTTATTTGCGGTGTTGCTACCATGGCCTAGGAACCTTAAGAGACAAACCGTTCAGTTAAAAATGGGCCAAGCGGAGCGAGGTTCTTTCAAGGTTCCTAACACTTATCTAAAGCAGAACGTTACGCGTCTAAATCACCTTGACATGATCTATGGCGTATACATTCAATGCAGTATCACTCTTCCATATGGTTGTATGGTATCAGAACCACTTACCCTGAGATATGAGGGCGTCCAACTTCGATCATCTGGGTTCAGAAACGACAACCCTTCATAGATGGCATCGGCAGTCTTCGAAGCTTGCATCGAATGAACACTGTTCCGCGCCAATTTAGCTATGTATGATTTTGGAGAGCTGTCCTCACCGACCCCGTCGGGATAATATTCCTCGTTCAGTATACTCATACTGTCTCCGAGCGTCATCTTGATACGTTCTTCCGTACCTTCTTAAAGACTAGGAGAAACAAATGGCAAACTGTAGAATTCACGAGGATAGCGAGCGGTGAACTTAACGTCTGGTAACAGTGTCAGCGATCAGTTTTACTTTACAAACATCAAAATTCTAGGTGCATGCAAGTAGGCAAATGAATCGTCAAAAACGAGCAATCAAATCGTATCTCCCTATACCAAGATTCAAAAATCGTACTTTTCTTGCTGTTTGTCTGTCCATATCAAAACTGACAGAACTATTTTATTTATAAAACAAGAAAAGGCGACCAGCGAATCTCCGGACTGCTAACATGCCAAAGGCTCTAAATTGACAGGACAGTTCGGGAATTCAGAAAGAAAACACTTCTAGTTCTAGGAAGAAAAATCACGTTTTTAAAACAGAAAAATCTCTTCTTGCAAATCTTGAGCGTCGAATTCGACAAAAATCTAAGACATAGCAAATGTTCACAAAACAAAATAAAACCCATCAACTCTCATGACTTAATAAGATACTTGTTGTATATCTGCTAGATTTATTTTTTAAGTGTCCCATACGCTGATCAGCTCTTAAACGATATGACAAACCGCCTAGCTAGTGATTTATGTGAGCTATTCGGTAGATAAAGTTTATTTACTACTTAAGTCGCAAAGACCGAACATATTACCCGCAACCCCCTGCAAGAATGCCTGAAGAAACTAATACTGCACTTCATTTGCACAAACTTTCCCTTACCTCACCACAGCAAATGATGATAAGATTATCCAAAATCCTTGTTGGTATTAAATATAGCCTTCAAGCAACCCAACTTGCATCACAGCAATTTCTATCCAGTAATCAAATTTAAATACAAAAAAAGGAAGAGATTGCTCCTTGCATTCCAAACCCCATACTGAGAAATGTGTCGAAGAATGGCTGATAAGACGGTGGACAAAGATTACTTTTATGACGTGCCATAACGATTAGTTACCGTCCCGTGAATACCTGCCTCCGCGAAATATTTCTACAGCATTTTAAAGCAAAATACAGTACTTCCAGTAGATTTTCACATTTTCAAATTGAGCGTTCCTTGTGGATTAGGTAGCCTACGAATGGAAACGCTACTTCGAATTGACGTTTGCAGCTCTTCGCCAAGGACAGAATTGCTGATTCCGAAGGAAACGCTACTCCGAATACTCTATATATGACTAAGTCCAAAACGCGCCAGGGCTCCTCAGGAAGAGGGAGTAAATGTCTCCGTAACGGCTCAAACTCAACAACTCAAATCCCAGAGCTGCTGGACTCGGACTCTGGACTCGTCTCGAGACACTTTTTTCAAGGACTCGGACTCGTCTCTCGCGGAGCTGTCCATCCACCAGAGCTGTGGACTCGTTTCGAGACGGTCTCGAGACGCCTTTTTCAAGGACTCGGACTTGACTCGGACTCGCAGCAGCTCTGTCAGATCCTGCGTCAAACAATCACCGGGATCTTCGGAAGCAGCTGTGATACTCGAGGTGATACCGCTCCTGGCTCTTCCGCTCACCCAGCGATTTTGAATCGGCAAGGAGAGCTAGGCATCAAGAGTATTGACGCCTGAGGCTCCTCACCAAAGCCATAGTTGCTGATTCCCATGTTATGGTTATTGTTACTTAATCTGGTTACCACTAGCTTGTCATAGTTTTCTTCTGTTTGGCTATACCAGCCATCTATTCAGATAACACGCTCCTAGGGTAGAGAGCAGTACAGACAGCATATTCACGCGCTGGTGACGAGAGGCCCCGAGACCGATGGATTTATGTCAATTCAATTAGGTCAACACGAAAACATTGCAATCTGAACAACGAAACAGCACGATCCCTCTGCGGCCAGGTAGGTTATATTTCCGGTTCCCCCTCCAGCTCCCCCCAAAGTCACCGGATCCGGTCCGGATCCTAAGTAGTCATGGTTTAATTTTGGGTTACTGTCGAAACATATGACTATCGATGCCTCCGTTACACCCCTAGATTGCTATAATCTGACAGGGTCTCTAACGATGAAGTTTGATAATAGAAGATCTTAAAAGTTCGGCATCAAAGAGACCAGGTTTAACAGAAGAAACTGACCAGACCAGAAGCAGAGCATACATCAACATTTTCCGCATTTAAAGCTAGATAATTTGCCTAGATATTTTATTTAGCTTCCAGACCGGATTCAGCAACAGCGGGAGGGACGAAGGCGGTAGCGGAAATAGGCAGATATGCTCCGATTCAAGCCAAACTTGTGTCGTATTCACCACAGTGGAGAAATAGTCCCGGGAAGTTTGTGCTCGCATAGATGGTCAACGCGTAGAATATATTAACGAAACTTTTCTTAATCTGGCGGTCATATTTTCGCGGAAGGCAAAAATTCCAGTCGTATCGCTGCGATGCCGGTTTTATAAAATCTCTTGTTCTCATATTTCTGAATTGGGTGATTTAACGTATTACATATTTTGAGGTTCAGACGAGATCCACCAGGTTGGGGGCAGAGGATTTTCTCGAAACATGTCCGAATTTGAATGAAAGTTAACGGATGGAAAGAGATGAAACAATTGAGGACTTTTGTACTTGTCCGAACAGAGGCCCACGGTGGGTGGAGTTTGAGGGGGTTTCCGTACATTTTGTGGCATGCCTAAGGATCAAACGAGTGGAGCCATTGGGATGAAATTTAGAAGGTGCAAAGGACATATGATCTTGATGGTCCATTAAGGGGACCCAGGCGGATTTGACCTTGCCGAGGGGGGAGGGGGTCGAGTGGTACCGGAAATTTTCCGGAAATGTTCATATTCGGTTAGAAACTGGTGGGTGGTAGGATCATACGCTCTTGATAACGTATTCATCTGCTCGAACCGGATTCCGCACTGCACTGTGAGTCGGAGTTTGACACGATTAGGTATCAAACGAATGTAACGATTAAGGTGGAATTTTGAGGGTACAAAAAGTCATTTACCCTAGATGATCCGTTTTGGGGTCCTGGGAAGACTTGACTTTTCACAACTCGAGATGGAAAGGGGGGGGGGGGGGACATTTAAACAAAATGCTCGGACTGGAGTGAAAGGTAATGATTGAAGTTATTTCTAGATCCAAACCGTATTTTCGAGGAAGAGGGGGCTAGAGGAGGGGTATTTTTTGACGTTTTCCCCTACTAGCACCTACTCATTACTAACCCTAAAATCAGGTTTTAGTTTTGTACCTCTGAGGTAGTCTATCTAAGCTGTCATGAGCGCGTCTACTTAATTCAGGTTTCAGTACTTACTTTCTCACAGGACTTGCACTTGCCACTGCACTGTTTATACAATTTTGTAATCCGTATTCATTTTCACAAATGTGATTTTTCAGAAGCCTTTACACCCTTATTACCTATGGTTCTTAGGCCAATTAGCCAATCCCTTTTGTTGGTCGCTTGAGACTTCATTTTATTCTGAAATTGCCGGTCCGGGCCGGGACGAGTCCTACTCCCTGAACGACGAGTCCGAGTCCATGAAAAAGGCGTCTAGAGACGAGTCCAACCAGTTCTGGTTGCAAGTACAACTAAGTACAAGCACGTTTACTATTTGAGTTGTCCGCGACTCGCTCTCTAAGTGTCCTCTCTAAGTAACTGGTGGACAAGGTCTCGGTCTCATATACTGGCCTACTTCTTTGACTCTCTTTCCATCCTTCCGTGACCCTTCTTTAACAACAAGACGCCACTGGAGAAATTGCTCAGTTGCACCAAGAAGAAATAACGAGATAGAACTGCTATCTCCCTATCTCAGTCATACAAACATGCTGAGTCGCGTAAAACACGGCCGACTTCCGACGGAAACGATCGGAGGTTACTAGCTTCGCGCCACATCGCGTGTCGTTACCTCTACAAACAGCTATAGCCTATCGCTATTAAGTCGCTGAAGAAGAAATCTAGCAGTCAAAGCTGATTAGTTCTATGGACGTGCTCCAGAGCGGATCGGCGCGCGGAGTGCGCCTCCGGCTAGCCTCCTCCAATATTTCTTGTGCAATAAGCAACGGTGAAGACGGAAGAGGAGTAAACGGGTATCAATATCAGCTCAAAGCTAGAGTTATACCTCTATCAATTGTGTTGGGGTTTTCATAGTCACTGCATGCGACTAAAGACATAAGTTCTATCTGATTATTTGTTCTTGGTTGTACGTCACCTCACCTACCATATGCGCACCGAGGTTCAGAGACCATTATGTCACTTTAAACAACGCCACGTGACCGGAAGTCCTTGATGGATATTCTTGCTCCATCCAAAGTGAGAAAAACTTTGACATTTTTAAGCGGTTAATTAGGGAATATTGCGTTTTTTGCATTTTCAAAATAGGTCGGTTAACCTACCTATTTGTCACTATTGACTGTTTTTTCGTCTCGCCGGTCGGTTCCACTAAGCTCTAAAAAACGATTATAAGACAAGAGCTACGAGCTCATATGGCACTTGTACGAGTAGGCTGTACAAGAAAGTAGATGAAAACGTCACAAAATACACCCGCCATCCAAAAATGCGGTTCGGAAATAGAAATAGGATATTTAGTTTCACTCGTTTCTGAGCAGTTCCGGCATCGTCTCGATTATCTGTAGCAAATGCACATGACTGTTCAAACTTTCATCCCAATAAATCCATTTGTTTGATCCCTAGACGTGCTACACGATTTCCGGTACTCCCTCTATCTCCACCTACCGTGGCCGAATCTGGTTCAGAATAAAAAATCGACCACCTAAAGCATCTTCTTTTATACCACATATCAAGTTTCACTCGAATCTGAGCATTTTTAGAAAGTTCCGGTACCCCCCCCCCCTCCCACCAACGTTGTCGGATCCGGTTCGGGCCCAATCTCTTAATTCCCTGTTCCTGTCCATCAAGTTTTACTGCAATTGGAGCATAGCCTATCTGCAAGTTTCCAGTACCCCCCCCCCCCCTACCTTGGCCGAATCCGGCCCGGACGCCAAATAAATCTAGGCCGCATAAACTCGGCACTGTTGAATTTGCATCTCCTTCGGTCCATCCGTTTGGTTTGTTTGCATGTCCAAAGTCCCCCCCCCCCCCCAATTCCCCTAATCGTGGTCGCATATAGTTCGAACGCATGTTTTACATGTCGAGGCCATCGATTCGTATCACCCATGAAGTTTCACTCGAATCAGACCACTCGTTCGCAATTTATAGAAGTCAATTTCCATATTTCTCTTCTCTTGCTCCCCAAAAACTGCTCGGATCTAGGAACGGAAGTTTCCGGGGGTATGTTGTGTCAGGTTCTTAAGTCAAGATAATTCGGGTCGCTAATATGCCTGCAAAGTTTCGGTCGTTTTACATCTGGAACTCACGACTACCGGAATTCCAGGAAACCCCCTCCAACTCCCCCCACAGAGCCCCGAAACCATCAGACTCCGTCAATTTCATCTAGGCCTAATGCTTGTTCCATCCATTAAGTTCCGTCCCAATCCCTCTGCTTTTAGAGTTTCTTGAGTTTCCCCCCCCCCCCCCATCCCCACAGGTATCAGACCCGACCCGAGGCGACAGCTCACCAGACAAGTTTCATTCAAATCCGATCACCCGTTCAAAGTTATGCACACCACTAGATTCCGGACTCCCCATCCACCCACTCCCCCCACGATGGTCGGGTCGGGGAAACGGCTGTTCTCAAGTCAATCTGTTCGGATCCCTGACATACCTGCCAAGTTCCATCGCCCTAGGACATCAGGAAGTGTGACGAACTCGCGGGATCGCTAGAAATCCGGACTGAGTCCCTGACATGCCTGTCAATTTCCATCGTCCCAGCACATCGGATCCCTGACATACCTGCCAAGTTCCATCGCCCTAGGACATCAGGAAGTGTGACGAACTCGCGGGATCGCTAGAAATCCGGACGGAGTCCCTGACATGCCTGTCAATTTCCATCGTCCCAGCACATCAGGAAGCACCGAACTCGCGGGATCACTAGAAATTTGGACTCCCCTCCCCCCAACTCCCCCAAAGTGGGCGGATCCGTTCTGGTTACATCAGTCACGTATCTAGGATTTTGCTTGTACTTTCCACCAAGTTTCATCCGGATCCCTCCACTCTTAAGTGTTTTCCAAGATTTCCGGTTTCCCCTCCAACTCCCCCAAATGTCACCGGATCCGGTCTGGATTTAAAATGGAGGGTCTGAGACACGAGGTCCTTCCATATATCAAGTTTCATTAAGATCCGATCACCCGTTCGTAAGCTAAAAATATCTATTTTTCCGGATTCCCCCTCCCTCCACTCCCCTCCAGATGGTCGGATCGGGGAAGCGACCATTTCTAATTTAATCTGGTCCAGTTCCTGATATGCCTGCCAAGTTTCATCGTCCTAGCTTATCTGGAAGTGCCCGAACTAGCAAAACCGGGACCGACAGACCGACTGACGGACAGAAATTACAATCGCTATATGGCACTTGGCTGAAGGGCAAGTGCCATACAAAAATGGCGTCTTCCCGTCGCCCGCGGCTATCTCTCCAATGAGAATTTTGAATGTCGCGCTGTGCCAAGAGCGTAAGGTCGGTTGGATGGAGCTCCTGCCTCAGTCCGCAGGTCGGTTAACCGACCGGCAAACGGAGCCAAAGAAACAGCTTATAAAAACTTAGGTCGGTTAACCGAAGGAAGATAACGACTTATAGCATATATGTATACTATAAGGAGTATATATATATATACTAATAGTATATATATATACTATTTGGAGTGAGTTAAAGTCTCACTAAGTGTATAGAAAAAAAAAAAAAAAAAAAAAAAAATTATCAATAGATTTTGATATTTTGATGTCCGTCTTGCACAAGTGACCTGTTGTCACATATTGAGACGGGCTATTGGTTTAAGAATATGTTCAATATGTTGTAGAAATGTTGAAGAAATAAATTCCTTCCTTCCTATATATATATATTTTATTTATAACCCGCCAAATACAGAATGTGGTAGCGGAGTAAAGGGAATAACGCGAAATATCACAAGATAAATAACACTATTAACACACACACAAATTTAGAAAATTTAGTTTCTGAACTAAAATTAAGTTTCTGAACTCCGCCAACTTTCAGGCGTAAGCAACGGCCTGATTTTTAGTTTACGGACTGCCTTGACAATTATTGATAAATTAATGAGTTCAGTCAGAAGTAAGCCCCACCAACTCAGACGTAAACATCGGCCTCTTTATGGACTACCTTGACAATTTTGATTAATGAAAAATTTCGCATAAAAACAGATTCTACGAATCTAAAGTCTATGCGCGATGATGGATAGACCCGAATTGACACCATCAATCATAACCAGACGAGATTCTAATCGAAGTTTAAACAGATGAGGCAAAACATTATGCAAAAGTTTCCACAGGTTATCTCCTACCGCTGATTAGACGAGCGAAAATAACTAAACAAATAACGGTCGTAACGCTCAGCCAGGGTCTAAACTAAAGGATGGCTACACGTAATGTACGTACAACTTAATTTACTGAAAAATGTATTTGTGTGTAGGCTAGGACCCTCCTTACTCCTGGAGCTTAAATCAGAAAATAATATTTATTATAATATTAAAACTTTATATATGAGGTTTAGCCCCCCCCCCTCCCCCATCTGGTCATGCCTCATAGGGTGTGTTCAAGCGTTCAGCAGAAGTAACTGCATGTTTCTACGGGGTTTACCGCAAAGCTTGGAACAGGGATAGTAATTTTCATCAAATTCCTGGTTAAAACTGGGCATTCAAGCAGACATTGGCTTAGTTCATACCCAACAAATCCCACCGTTTATTACTTCTCATGGAATTGATGATACGAATATTTATCCAATTCAAAAAAGATGAAAGGGTAAGTAGACTACATTTTATTCCTTTCACTCTTCGACATCAAGTTGGTATTTCCAGTTCAGCAACCCCGAGTTTTTTTTCGGATCTGAATCATCGCAGCAAAAACAAATAACCACAAGAACCTCCGTCTCCCTATCTCTGTAATACGACCATGCGGAATCGAATATATTGTGATATCCTACCCGATGCAAACGAGCGGAGGAGGAGCTATGCAGAACATCATAATTTGTTACCTCTGCAAACAGCTATATCGCAGTGGAACCCGGCAGAAGAATACGAAGGCCGTCTGAGGCGTCCTTTACAGCTGATTGGTTGTCTACTATTATGACGTCGCGTCTAACTTGCTATAGAGTGGGTTCTCTACCCCTGCAAGCATAGTACAGTTTTTCATCTGTGCGCAGCAGCGAAGAGGGAAGTAAACGGGTATGAACTGAACGTCACAGCAAGTACCTCTAGCTCCGCTCAGTTTTATCGGATGTACGGTTTGAAGCCAAGCTGACCATGCATTGCAAACAAAAATAAAAAACGATATTTTCTGGGTTTTTGCGATCCCAAAACGTAAGTAGAGGGATAGATACATATGATATCGCAAAACTTGTCCGTCTGTCAGCACGATAACTCTCGAAGGGAACGACATATTTTCATGAAACTTGGTGCGAGGATTCTTTGGGTCAAGGGTTCGTAGATGGGCTCTGTAGCCCTACATTTAAGGGTGGGGGTTCAAATTAAGGGGCAAACAAAACATTTGTAAACAGCTAATTTTTTTTATTGTTTTATTTTTATAACCCGCTGAAAAGACAGAATAGCGGAGTACAAACAAGGAAAAACAACACAAAACACTAAAATACACTAAAATTCACTCTAGAAGAAGGGACAAGCCGTGATGTGAGGGGAAGCTGAGATGGGACGTTGTGGACAATTTTTTACTTATGGCCGAAAGTTTCAGCGATATATCCGGAAGCTTGTAACGCGAAATCAGATGTCTGTTTTTATACCAGGGGGGTAGGAAAAGGAGGAATTTTGCATATCGGTAATAACACGAACGGAGGGAATGAAGATCTTTTTTCTTTAAAACTGAAGAGAGGCCAGAAAGAAATAAGACAGAATGGTCAGTAAAACTGCTGTAAAGTTTACTAAGGGCTTTTTTATTGTATTTCCCACGATTAGCAACGATCTTCGAGTATTATACTTGAATCTTTCTTTTAGCAATATTAACCGATTGAGACCGGAACGATTTGAGGATGTTAGTAATGTGGATGCCCAACCACCCAAGAGATGTGACAAGGGGGATAGTCTTAGTTGGGAGAATAAGCGGCTCTTGGTTAGTTGAATTGAAAGATAAGTATTCGCATTTATTAACGTTCAGAGCCAGACCGATCCGGTCGAAAGCAGCTGAAACAAAAGAAACTGACTTCTTTAATCCGGTCTTGCTTCGGCTTATCAGCAGAATATCATCGGCATAGGCAATATAAGAGATATTAATGGAATTAATAATGATGAAAACGATGATGAAAACTACTTTCTCGCCGGACAAGTAGTTCACCCGGAATCCGGACAAAACCGTAAAATTTGTTAAAAGCAAAAGTTTTATTTGAGGTTGATTACATGTCTGCTCTAGGGGTACAAAGAGACGCTGAATCCGTATATGACAATCATTTTCTGCCCGGATGTATAGTTCGCCCGGAATCCGGCTGAAACAAGAAAATCTATTATATGTTGAAGTTTTACAAGAAGTTGATCATATGTTCGATAAAGGGATAAGAAAATACGCTGAATTCATTTTTGAGCTTTCTTTTTGCCGGACAAGTAGCTCGCCAAGAATCGACCGAAAACGGAAATTGGGCAGAAGTAACGCAAGAAGTTTCGATCAGTTTCGACTGATGACTTATAGGGGTACATACACATGCTGAATCGATATCTGAACCTGGTTTTCCAGGGTGATTAGCTATTTGGCCTTAATCTCATAGCAAATACATCCAAAGAGTCTGGCGAAGACAAGACCCAACTGTCTGGATCAAATATTACATTTTTGGGATCCCATCAAAACCTTTGGTCTTGCTTTTTCTTGACCAGCTAGTTGTCCCTCTATGATGATGTGCGAGTGATAAGTAAAATTTCGGATATTTCGGTTGCATACAAACTGTCCTCGGCGAAAAACAAAACTAAATCATAAAATCCACCACAAAAACAACAGGAAAACGATGCGGAATCCACAAACAATACAAAGACATGTAACTAAAAACCGGAAGAACGATGCAGAGAACGACACGCAGATAAAAGCAACACAAAGAAAGATCAAATGTTGGTATTCAAAGTGTATATGTTCATATAAGCGGAAAGTGTAGTACAATTTAAAAATCGGTTAAAGAAACATCTCCTTGAGGGTAGTTGGTGAGTAGAGGCTTTGGAAGACGAGAGAGGACAAATTAATTAATTAAATTTTAGTTTGTTTTAGTGAAGGTTTGATTAGTTACATAGTATGGTAGTAAATGTGTACTAGTTCCGTTTTTCAAGCACGTATGTGCTTTGTTTGTATCCGGTCGTCAAGCAGGAATTTTTTTTTTTAGTCAAGTTGTTGAATCTTAAAAAAAAAAAAATATCTGTGGTTATTTACAACTCCGAGTTCTATTTATTCAAGAATATTTATCCGAGTTCTGTGTATATTTACAATTTACTGCTTGTGTGTATTATCATCCACCTGGCAAAGCGCCTCGGTAAGCTTTCAAATATCGGAAGCTTTCAATACCTAGCTACTGTTTTCCGACCCTTAGGTCAGACACAAGTTTCCTTCATAAAAAAAAAACTCTTCGGACCTCGTTAAAAAGCTGAGTGATTATCCAGTCACTTCAGAAACGTTGGTTACTTTTAATGTCGAATATATGTACCCAAGTTGTAGGCAGGAGCGTCACGACAGGGGCGGGGAGGAGGGGGGACGCCCCCCCCCACCAATGCTGTCGTGCTGTCGGCCAGTCCACAATTCCGATGATCACGAGTTAGGGTACTTCCACGTGTGCTATCACCGTGAAATTTAGCAGGCATGTTAGGGACTCTATCAGATTGGCATAAAAATAGTCCCTCCCCCGATCCGACCATCGTTTGGAGGAAGAAACAGTTGTCAATGACTGGTATAACCATTTCAGAGTCACTAGATTAAGCCCATTTTCTGATGAAATGAATATCGGGAGAGATCCAGCCTTGAAAACTGCAAACCGTATCTGACAAACGTGCTAACTGTCCTTACAAGTGCCATACGAGCTTTCAGCTTTTGTTTTTAGTTACATGTCGTTTTATTGTTTGTTGGTTCCGCATCGTTTCCCTGTTGTTATGTGGTGGATTTACGATTCAGTTTTGTTTTCCGCTGAGGACGATTTGCCGGAAATGCAACCGACATATCCGAAATTTTATTTGTCCCTCGCACATCATCTTATAACGATAACCAGCTGGTAAAAAAACCGCGAAAATCTTGTTTTTCTATTTTTGTTTGCAGTTTTATCGGGGTATCCATAGTCGCTGCATGGGACCAAAGACGTGGGTTCTATTGGATTACTTGTTCATGATCGCACTTTAGAGCGGCCTTTCAATTTGCGAAGGCAGTTGCATATACTAACGCCGGGAAGAGTTTGTTACTTCTCTAGACCAGAGCCACACACATTATAGTGCATGAATTTACTGTTGTATGGTTTATTCTGATCTTTTTGTTTCATGCATTACCTTTCAAAAGTTTCAAATACTCAATAGTGGGCAAGCCTTGTGCCTTGTGCCATTTCTTATTTTGGTTAATAAAATCATTGATAGACCGATGGGTCTATCACATTGATGTGTTGGGCGGTTTCTGTGCCGCTGAACACACCCTAAACAGCGGCGAATGTGCAAGTTCCACTTGAACAGACCTGAATTCCGTAAAAGGCTCCTTGATTTCAACCAATCACAGAATCTTCCCTTGAACTGAAGGGAGAATGTATAATGGTGGATGCTAGGAACCAGCGCGACGTTTGATAAGTTCTCGCAGATTATCTAACTTCAGAGCCTCGTTTTTTTTGCACGCTGCAGGTCCATTTCTGGGCGCTTCCAGTCTGATTCTTTCTACATTCGTTTTTGCACTGCAGTGCTTCTCGAGAATCGCGGGCTTGCTTACCAACCAAGTACGTGCTTCCCTAAAAGGTGCTGCTTCAACCAAGAAGATATCGTGCAGGCAGTGAATCGAAAACGCATCTTGTGCTGCAGCATCGAAGTGGCAGCACTATTGCAACAGAAACGTCGCTCAGAGTCTGGTGAAGCAGGAGAGCAGACCTAGATGCATCGTCAGTCAGACGGTCGGCGTTCTGGTTTTGGCAGATCCCTTGGTGACAAGGGATATGTGGAAACATATTGAGATGTCCTGCTTCATCAATCTTGTGAAAATTTGTAGTATCAACGTTACATCAAGATTCGACGTTCGAAGACTTGTCGAAGTTGGACAGCCTGACGAGGACTTTTGCCAAGAAGGACCAAACATCTCTACCAAAGCATACGTAGCTGATGTTTCCGTTTTCATCCATTGTGTTAATATATGTATTCATCGTATAATATGGGACCGAACTAACGAGCTTGTATCCCTTCCTGCCCCCAGTGATCAATTTGTATTGTTATCCATTTTTTTCAATTAAAAGAACATGAACCTGACCGCTGTATCAGCTTTGAAAAATAAACTAAACTGATCTAGTAATTCTTCCAAGAACTGACTCCACGTATATGACTTCTTAAGTTGAAGAGAAGGTGCAAAAATACAGGAGAAAACTGCATGCATCTTACCTTTTTCTTTTTAATTTCTCTATCAGATTTCCGACGCTACCATGAAGAAGCGGCGTATGAAACGGGCAAATTATTTCACCAATCACCGACGTTCAAGTCACTACTGAACAAAGCAAGACAACACTAAGGGAGTAGCGCCAATACCTATGCTTTCCATGCTTTGCAAACGGGCCATACTCGTAGCGCCGTCGGCATTTAAAGCGCGACAAACTTGCGGGCTTAGAAAATTTTTCTTCACACATCGTGGAAACAGGGAAGGTTGTATCTTTTTTTTGCTGCGCTCAGAATATGAAGCTATTGAAGCCAGCGCTGATGCACGACTGAACGTGTTTCAGTAGAGACATTCTCTACCGCTAGCGTCGCTGCTATTCGAATGTGTATTTTTTTTTTTCCAAGTCTTAGCGGTACTCCCTAGTGTTATTTCTCTTTGCTACTGAACTAGTGTGACCTGACAGCAGACAACGTTTAACGCTTCCATGAATGTATTCAAGAAGCGTAGTTCACTGAACCCTGTTTTAGCTTTCAGCAACCGCTGACAGGCGATTGGAAGACACCCATAAAAGTTCCCTTACAGGACCCCTCTTGCTTATTCTGCGTCTTAGTTTATAACTACCTCCCTTATGGAATTATAAGTTTCTGAAATCCACCTAGTCGGGTTTTGCTAGGCACGCAACGCGAACTTCACCGAAACTTCAAGGTCTGCCGACAACTCTTTCACGCATAAGCATAAGCTTATAGTGTTGTTTTCAATTTTGGAAGAAATGGTAAGCCATCAATTCTATCTTCTGTTTTAGATTTCTTTTGTTTCGCTGGGTTTTCCCACTTTTTGGGATCCCAAAACACAATTTGAGTGATACCGGATACCTATGACTTCGTAAAGGTTTTTCGTCTGTCAACAAGATAACTCTCCAAGGGGTAAGATATTTTCTTCAAATTCGGTAGGAGGATGGGTCAAAGTTTAGGTCAAGTTCGTAGATGAGCCCTGCAGCACCATATTTAGGGTGATATTTATTAGGGTCGAATTAATGGACAAAAAATAATATTTTTTAAACCCAATGAGATAGTCGATCTAGGGGTAAGGAGACATGCTGAATCTATTTCTGAAACTTATTCTCACGCTGGATAATTAGTACGGCCAAAATCCGGCCAAATCTGGAAAATTTGTAAAAATTTAAAGTTTTATTAAAAGCTGATTAAATGTTCGTTTTTGGGGGGGTTGGAAGAGACGCTGAATCCATATTTGACAAATTGACAATCATTTTCTACCGGACAGATAATTCGAAAATATTAAAAAATTTGAGTTGATTAGAGGTTTGATATAGTGATAAGGAGGCATGCTCCTTATCACTATGTCGAATCGTATATCATTTTTTTGTCTCGCCCGACAAATAGTTCGCCCGGAACCCAGCCAAAACCTGAAAATTCGTTAAAAGTTAAAGTTTATCTGAAGTTGATTAGAGGCTCGATATAGAGGTAAGGAAATATGCTGAATTCCTTTTGAGTTTTAGTTTTTTGCTGGAAAAGTATTTCACCGGGATCCGGCCGAAACCGGATATTTGGCAGAAGTAAGGCAGGCAGTTTCGATCAGTTTCATCAAAGTAGGGATGGCATATAGGGGTAAACACACATGCTGAATCCATACTTGAACTTGGTTTTGTCATACGACTAGGCCATTGGCATTAATCTGTTTCAAAATGTTCATTATAAAATGTTCGGAATATTCGAAGACCGGATATCTATAAGACGCAAATTGTCTAGATCAAATATTTAATTTTTGGGATCCCATCCCAATGAAAAATTTGTAACGTGCGTTGCTGTATGGTAGTTGTACGAAAAAGTTGCATGTACTGATATTCAGTATAAAGAAAACTTAAATTTAATGTGCCTCACATCGGGCTAATTTTAAGCAGTAGTATTCAGTAGCATCCCACCTTGCTCCAGTTGCATCCAGTCTTGCTATAGTAGCATGTAGTAGCATCAGTTCGTACTGCATGCTACTTTTTCGTATACAACTTCATAATAATATTTTAAGATAATTTTTGATCGGGATGAAACCTTGGGTCTTGTCAGCCTGCGATTCAGTTTTCATATACTTTGCGTCCAGCCGCCGCGTCGGAGAGCAGGACGACTGGATTGAGTCGACATGCACCAACAAGGAATTCGCTAATTTCACGTGGAAAGTAATGGTGTTTTCGAAAAAAGATACTGCTGAGCTGTGCCTTAAAGGACTTGTCCATTCAATTCAAAACTAGGACACCCGAAATCCATACGATGTATTCTAATCCCCTTAATGCCACTTGACTGATTTTCACACTTTCATTGTTTAGCTATTTTCGACGCGTACCATGCTCCTAACGACTGTTTGCGAGTACCTCACTTGTCAGATAAACCGGATATCGAAGCTTTTCGCTATTTTGCTAGAGCATTAAACGAGCCTGGCGAAATGCTTAAAATAGCAAAAGCCGTGGGTAATTTGTTAGACTAGAGCATGGTTGGAAATAAACAGTACATTGGGCGAGGGGTCCTTTAAGGTATCTCTTCGTCCATCTTTAAGATTCCGTCACAGCTCCGCCCATGCAAGCCAGACTGTGGGGCTCTTGTTCTCGCTCGCGGGGCATTACGATGCTTAATCGGAATACGAAATGAACAACCACATTTTCGGAGATATTCGCGGTGCAAATCCAAAATCTTTCTTAAAGAAAACTTCCCCAACGAAATTAATCGCTGATGCGAAATTTTTGCTCGTCTAGCCTAGCGAATTCTCTCTAAGTGTGCCCACAAGACGCGCAGCACGAAATGGGGTCAAGCGGAACCTTAAAGGACACCTGAATGAAGAGTACCAAGTTTTATAGAGTACCCCCAACAAGATAGCTTCAGGGGGTCTTGTTTCTTGCTTTATATTTATGTTATGTAGTCTATGTAGTACGAATAAATGAATGAATGAATGAAAAGTACCATCCCTATCTGTATGACTTCCGTTAACATTACTGCCTGCAGAAAACCCAACCCAAATACGAAATAGTGTTTCCAAGCTATGAGTTTTGCTCCATTTTGCATCTGTCCTTATTTCAGTACGGAACAATTTTAGAAATGAACAAATGCCTCTAATCAATCCTTCTTCCGGAGTATTTTAAACCAGTTAAGCCCACACGTATCTCTAGAAGAAATTCCAATACGATCTGCACAGCGCTGTAAAAGATTTGAATGAATTGCGCTTTTTGTCTTGGAGTCTGCATGTGCAAACCTCCAGAACACGTCACGATCAGGAGAAGAATACTCTCCGTGGCCATGTCTGTAAATGCATTCTTCATGGTGTGTTCAAGTATGGTTTCATTGTTCAGGTGTCCTTTAAGGCTTGCTGTCCACAGAACACGGATTCGCATTTCCCTAGGCGATTTGGCACCACTACGCTGTCAGAAGTTTCAAAAGAAATAACACAAGGATGCGCAGTTTCAACAGAGCTGGGCGAATCTGAATCCGGATTCGGGTTCAAATCCAGAATTCGTCCTTATGGCCAGATTCGGACTCGGATTCCAAATCCTCAAATTTTACGAATCCGCTGAAATTCCTAGACTTCATCCTTCCAGTTTCCGTTTTCCCAATGTGTACACAGTTTGCCCTGGCAATCCAACTTTTTGGTCTCCACCTCTAACCATCCTCAGTAATCTAGCACGTTGTCTAATACCTTAGATATTACCTTAGATATCAGTGCCTTCTGTCACCTCTGATTTTTAAACCATAATCTATTTGATTTGATTTTGTTAATGTCGGAACCGAATCCGGATTCGATTCCAGATTTGAATCCTCAGCACGAAATGGTGGACTCGGATTCCGAATCGGATTCGTACCTAGCCCTGGATTCGGATTCCGAATCGGATTCGTACCTAGCCCTGGATTCGGATTCGAATCCTTTCATGGTCGGATTTGTCCAGCTCTGAGTCTCAATAGCCAGCACTTGGGATGTAATCTGTCGTGATGTTAATACCTCTCTCAGTTCTGGTACGGCTTCGGATCAGGGTTGTCCATTTAGCCTCTTCGCGGTCGGGCAGCGTTGCCTAGGTCGCTTAGATTGACACAAGCAGGTCCGCTGTCCTCAGAAAGTTGATGATTGTATGGATGATGGATGCTTCAGCAGCAGCGGGGAGAGTAGGACGCAGGAGGGATCCAGTCGATAGGTTGAGATGGTGCTTCTTGAACAGTGACACCACCTGAGTTCTATATTTGTTCAAGTGGGTTTGGCGATGGCTGCACTGGAATAGGATGTGGTCCAGGGTCTCGTTCTGGGTTCTGCAGAATCGGCAGAGTCGGGTCTTATACGAGTGTGCTGGGTGGTTCAGTTTTGTTGCCCCACACCGTTATGTCTTGAATGTTATGCATAACAAGCATTGCCAGGAGGGGGCAAAAAAACGACGGAAACGCATCAGCCGATTTTACCGCTATCATGACGACACCAAAAAGCCAAAATCATAAGTGCTTTTCGGCAATCCCTTGGAATGCTTGTTATGCACAAATTTATTGGCATAACGATTTTAAAATCACGACA
The DNA here is from genome assembly GCA_023053575.1 of Branchinecta lynchi. Taxonomy (NCBI): domain Eukaryota; kingdom Metazoa; phylum Arthropoda; class Branchiopoda; order Anostraca; family Branchinectidae; genus Branchinecta; species Branchinecta lynchi. The sequence goes on from JAKZAP010000017.1 coordinate 10,873,467, forward strand.
GATTACACCCCAAGTGCTGGCTGTTGAAACTTGCATCCTCGTGCTTTCTGTTATGAAACTTCTGACAGTGTAGCGGAAAAAAAAAATCGCGTTGCGTCGCGGGAAAGATTCGCATTTTGTGGGCACCAAGCTTAGGCGACGCAAAAAGAGACCCGAGATCGAAACGCCAAACCCGGTCAAGGTAGTATGACCACTAAGCCGAAGGCTACGAAAAAGGGTACCTCTGGAGAATATATTCAGTCCTCCGTCAACAGTTGAAATCACAGCAAGCTTAAAAGATGGATATCGTCAAATTATTCGCTAAGAACGACGTGGATCTTCTGCAATGCTTCTGCTGGTACGTTGGACATGAAGCCAGCGAACTCAGCCGGGAAGTCCTTCTCAATTCCGTGCATGAACTGGCGAATTGCGTCCTTGGGCTCTGAAAGATAAGGTTTATGACATAGTGTAAGAGAAACTTGGCAAGGCCTGGAACAGGGCAAGATGGAAGAAGCACGAGGAATGCTATCATTAGTTGCGTTTTTGTAAATACTGCTTTTAGGAGTCACCGCAAAATAAATTGTTATATCCACTCTCATTACTGGTGACAAAACATTAGTTTAACATTCTTTCCTACCAGTTTGACAAAAACCTAGGCTCGAGTGTTGGTGATGATGCAAGTAAGACGGCTTTCAAAAATACCACGGTCGGTTATAACGATCGGGACCGTGGTATCTGAAGATCAGATACCAAGGTAACTGGCCAGATACTCAGTAACCGACCGTGGTATTAAATAACAAGGTAACTGCAAACACGACTTCAGACTGTGGGCATCACATACCATTGGTATAACAAGTGTATTAAAATACCATTGTATCTGCAAAAACAAAACTACCGTATGGCCCTTTATCTTATGTGAGTCAGTCACTTGATGTGTAAACGACCAGAGCTGGGAGGGTCGAGAATGGAAGCGTTTGGATATGGAACAGGGGCAATAGAGAGATTAATGAAAGTAAAAGTTTATATTAAGGTAGAATCTGAACTTTCGACTCAGTACAGTACTTCAAATTTGTCGGCTTATGGGGTGTACACCACTGTAGAACTACCACCGATGACAATTAAAGGACCTGTCTTACCCATAACACTAACGCAACCTCCTTCAATGATCACTCCATATATTTCTAAACCCGGAGACCCCAATTTCGTACGGTACGTTCTAACCACTCTAACAAAACCACGCTGATTTTCTCACTCGCCGTATTTTGCTACCTTCTATGTGTATCACGCTGTCGACGCTTGTCTGCGAGAAGTTTTTCCATCAGAGAAACCGGTTATGTAAGTTGTTTCCTTGTTTACGCTACAAGTCAACGGGTCTCGGAAAAGGCTTAAAACAGCAAAAACCGTGGGTTGTTTGTTGAAAGCACAGCCTAGTTTTGACGGTTAAATTTTTAAATACTGTAAGTTGAAGAGTAAATAGTGCGAGGGGTCCTTTCAGAATGTGCGGGAGTAAAATGTCACCATACTACACATTCCCTAGAATAACACAGATGTTTGTAGGCTCATGGGGAGTACAACGCTGTATAATTACCACCGACGACAATTCGAATGTGCGCGACGAAACTGTTACCAAACTACACATTCTTAGAATAACATAGATGTTGGTCCACCGAAAGGGAACACGTCAGCGTCTGCGCTGACAGGCGAACAACAAAAAAGACCAAATCCAATATGGCGCGGCACTACGCTGATGCATCAAGATATACACGTCGTCTTTTCGAGTTGGAAAAAGTGTACTGGATTCTAGGGATGCTCTTAGGGGAAGGGAGGGGGGGGGGCAAAAGTCGGCTTACCTTTTTCTAATTTCATGTCTACCAACGTCTTCACAGCTACCTCCAAAATTGTCGACAAATGCTCCTTCACCTGAGAATGTCCAGCGTTGTACAGAACTTGGAAACATCTAAAAACTGACATATTTTCGATGGAATCCTCTCTAAGTGGCAAGCTCTTCAACAGCACTGGGAAAACTTGTTCAATCGGGACGGCGCTAAGGTTAGCCTCAATTATGCGAGCAATCGCACCGCAGATGTTGTCTGTTGTCCGCGGGTGAGTCTCATGACGCAGTGCATCTCCTAGCAGGGAGAGAATGGAGGGGTACTGGGACACAAGAAGGTCCTTGGTGTAGTAGACGAGCTCGCCCAAGCCATAGATGGCGTTGTTCCTAACGTCTGCTTCGGAGTCGCGTGCACCGGTAGTAAATGAAGTGAAGAGGGTTTCAGCAATGGTTGGGAGGATGGTTGGAATGGCGTGGACCGTCTCGGCGAGGGCTCCGATGCTGAAACAGGAAGAAAGATACTCAATATGACTAAGTCTAAAACACGCCAGTGATTCTAAACAAGAGCTACGAGCTCATATGGCACTTGTACGAGTAGGCTGTACAAGAAAGTAGATGAAAACGTCACAAAATACACCCGCCATCCAAAAAGGCGGTTCGGAAATAGAAATAGGATATTTAGTTTCACTCATTTCTGAGCAGTTCCGGCATCGTCTCGATTGCAAATGCACATGACTGTTCAAACTTTCATCCCAATAAATCCATTTGTTTGATCCCTAGACGTGCTACACGATTTCCGGTACTCACTCTATTTCCACCTACCGTGGCCGAATCTGGTTCGGAATAAAAAAAAATCGACCACCTAAAGCATCTTCGTTTATACGATCTACCAAGTTTCACTCGAATCTGAGCATTTTTGGAAAGTTCCGGTACCCCCCCCCCCCCTTCCCACCAACGTTGTCGGAGCCGGTTCGGGCCCAATCTCTTAATTCCCTCATCTAGTTTGACTGAAATTGGAGCATAGCCTATCTGCAAGTTTCCAGTACCCCCCCCCCCTACCTTGGCCGAATCCGGCCCAGACGCCAAATAACAAATCTAGGCCGCATAAACTCGGCACTGTCGAATTGCATCTCATTCGGTCCATCCGTTTGGTTTTTGTGCATGTCAAAAGTCCCCCCACCCCCAATTCCCCTAATCGTGGTCGCATATGGTTCGAACGCATGTTTTACATGTCGAGGCCATCGATTCGTATCACCCATGAAGTTTCACTCGAATCAGACCACTCGTTCGCAATTTATAGAGGTCCATATTTCTCTTCTCTTGCTCCCCCAAAAATGCTCGGATCTAGGAACGGAAGTTTCCGGGGGTACGTTGTGTCAGGTTTTTAAGTCAAGATAATTTGGGTCGCTAATATGCCTGCAAAGTTTCGTTGTCGTTTTACATCTGGAACTATTCTAACTCACGACTACTGGAATTCCATGAAACCCCCTCCAACTCCCCCCACAGAGCCCCGAAACCATCTGGCTCCGTCAATTTCATCTAGGCCTAATGCTTGTTCCATCCATTAAGTTTCGTCCCAATCCCTCTACTTTTAGAGTTTCTTGAGTTTTCCACCCCCCCCCCCCCCCCCATCCCCACAGGTATCGGACCCGACTCGGACGTGACACTGAACGTCCGAGGCGATAGCTCACCAGACAAGTTTCATTCAAATCCGATCACCCGTTCAAAAGTTATGCACGCCACTAGATTCCGGACTCCCCATCCACCCACTCCCCCCACGATGGTCGGGTCGGGGAAACGGCTGTTCTCAAGTCAATCTGTTCGGATCCCTGACATACCTGCCAAGTTTCATCGCCCTAGGACATCAGGAAGTATGCCGAACTCGCGGGATCGCTAGAAATCCGGACCCCCACCCCAACTCCCCCACAGTGCCCTGATCCGGTCCGGTTATGTCAATGACGTGTCGAGGACCTGTGCTTGTTTTTCCCACCAAGTTTCATCCCGATCCCTCCACTTTAAGCGTTTCTCAAAATTTCCGGTTCCCTCCTCCAACTCCTCCCAGTGTCATCGGATCCGGTCCGGTTATGTCAATGACGTGTCTAGGACCTGTGCTTGTTTTTTCCACCAAGTTTCATCCCGATCCCTCCACTTTAAGCGTTTCTCAAAATTTCCGGTTACCTCCTCCAACTCCCCCCAGTGTCATCGGATCCGGCCCGGATTTAAAGTGAGGTGTCTGAGACACAAGGTCATCCTAAATATCAATTTTCATCAAGATCCGATCACCCGTTCAAAAGTTATGCACGCCACTAGATTCCGGACTCCCCATCCACCCACTCCCCCCACGATGGTCGGGTCGGGGAAACGGCTGTTCTCAAGTCAATCTGTTCGGATCCTTGACATACCTGCCAAGTTTCATCGCCCTAGGACATCAGGAAGTATGCCGAACTCGCGGGATCGCTAGAAATCCGGACCCCCACCCCAACTCCCCCACAGTGCCCTGATCCGGTCCGGTTATGTCAATGACGTGTCTAGGACCTGTGCTTGTTTTTCCCACCAAGTTTCATCCCGATCCCTCCACTTTAAGCGTTTCTCAAAATTTCCGGTTCCCCACCCCAACTCCCCCACAGTGCCCTGATCCGGTCCGGTTATGTCAATGACGTTTCTAGGACCTGTGCTTGTTTTTCCCACCAAGTTTCATCCCGATCCCTCCACTTTAAGCGTTTCTCAAAATTTCCGGTTCCCTCCTCCAACTCCCCCCAGTGTCATCGGATCCGGCCCGGATTTAAAGTGAGGTGTCTGAGACACGAGGTCATCCTAAATATCAATTTTCATCAAGATCCGATCACCCGTTCGCAAGCTAAAAATACCTCAAATTTTGGCTTCACCCTCCCTCCACTCCCCCCCCCCCCCCAGATGGTCGAATCGGGGAATTGATGATTTCCTATTAAGCTGGTCGGGTCCCAGACATGCCTGTCAATTTCCATCGTCCCAGCACATCAGGAAGCACGGAACTCGCGGGATCACTACAAATTCGGACTTCCCCCCCCCCAACTCCCCCAAAGTGAGCGGATCCGTTCCGGTTATATCAGTCACGTATCTAGGACTTTTGCTTGTACTTTCCACCAAGTTTCATTCGGATCCCTCCACTCTTAAGTGTTTTCCAAGATTTCCGGTTTCCCCCTCTAACTCCCCCCAGTGTCACCGGATCCGGTCTGGATTTAAAATGGAGGGTCTGAGACACGAAGTCCTTCCATGTATTAAGTTTCATTAAGATCCGATCACCCGTTCGTAAGCTAAAAATATCTCATTTTTCCTATTTTTTCCGGATTCCCCCTCCCTCCACTCCCCTCCAGATGGTCGGATCGAGGAAGCGACAATTTCTAATTTAATCTGGTCCAGTTCCTGATATGCTTGCCAAGTTTCATCGTCCTAGCTTATCTGGAAGTGCCCGAACTAGCAAAACCGGGACCGACAGACCGACAGACCGACTGACGGACAGAAATAACAATCGCTATATGGCACTTGAGTAAGCTCAAGTGCCATAAAAACAACAAGAGACGTTACCCAAACGAGCCCTCAAAACTGACTCGAATCATATGTGAGCCAATCAACAAAGTTCGTTGTGGTGACTACTGGCTCTTTGCTAGGCACACGGTGCTTCTTCATCGGCGCGGAGAGGTAGTCACAAGTGAATTCTAAGAGCGTGTTCCACCCTTCTAACAATAGTTACTATTAGTAACCAACCTTCGCGAAAAAGTAACTAATAGTTACTATTTGCTTACCATGCTGGGGAGCGTGGTAAGCGTAGTAACTACGCATCTCTGGAACGTGATTGGTCGGATTCCCCGTGGCATGATATTCTGCCGAAAAATAGAAAAATCGTTCCAGCCTTGACGGCAGAAAGCCAGATTCGTGACGTCATGCGTAGTAACTACGGTAAGTAGGGTGGAACACGCTCTAAGTGATTTATTTTCTTTTACGTAATAATTGCATATATTCAAGTATTTTACTCTAGTATTCAAGTATTTAAATGTAATGGTCGACATATTAATAGTGCCATGTCGACGCTACGAGTTGGATCAATAAAAATATCTGTCTATCAAGGGTAAACAGCTACGGTTTCTAAAGGTTCACTAAAGAGCTTATCGTTCCAGTTTTCCATCACCGGCATCTAGTTGCTGCATTCCAGTTTAAATTTCTCCCAAGAAACAAACGCTCCTATTTAGTAACTCTCGCAATGGCTCTCCATTGTGTAAGCAGATTACCTGTTACATGCAATCTTGGTTGACATCATGGGCGAGGGGAACAGGAGATGTACTGGAGATGTATCGCTACAAACATGTGTTTTTGTATACAATGTAACTTGCACCTGAGTGAACCGCGTTCACCTCTCTGCTCAGTGCTGAGTAATTTTTTTAGTTGTATTGAAAAATTAAAAGAACTTGAAATTGACATCGCCAACAAAAATTTCTCTGATTGGTTTGTACAGTCCGTACCTTCAAATGAACCAATGGCAAACGATGTCGGGGGCGGGGCTTAATTGTGAAAAGGCTTTCCATGGGAAGACAAGGTTTAGGAAGAGAGCAAAAGCACAAAATGACCATAAAAAGAATAACAGAAAACAGGCGGACAGGTGATGAACTGCTTACTGGGAAGGAAAATAATGAAATAGTATCAGGTTTCAGTTCTGCTTTAAGGGTAGCCATATAAAGAACACGATTCAACATAAGAGGTTGGAGGAGCGAGAATGCACCCATGGGTCCTAGTTGATTAATAGTGCTTGAAGTGTCTTTATTTGAATGGGACATATCCAAAGCTAGTTTTATGTATGTAAAAATAAAACGGATTAAATCATAATCCATTTATTAAAGTATGCCAATAAGAATTTGAAAAATAAGGGACCAAAACAAGGGCTAAGGACCGAGAAGTCTTGAAATAAGGCTATTTATAAACAAAAATACAAATAAGGAAATAAGACAATCGATAAAACATCGTTTAGTTTATTTTCTTCTTGTGGTGCTAACACAATTTCCAAGTGGACTCGCATTTTAGCGATTTATGTATCTGTTTACTTATTCATGACGACCGCCTCCTGGAAGTAGTGGCATCTCTTCTTGAAACCCTTAAGCCCATAGCCTCCCCCCCCCCCACACTTCAGGTGAAGTCGATCATACAATTCCTTCAGCCTGACTGCGAATCATATTTGACAGTGCAAAAAGATATGTCACCTGAACATGGCTGTTAACACAATGCTCGGCCCGGGTTATCTTTCTTACGACAACAGCTTGGTCAAGCACCACCTGCCAACCCTTGGTGAAGGATGGCACCAGCTGACAACAGCTTTTGGGAGCAAATGTCTGGCATAACATGCGCATCGTGCCATTTTACCTGATTTTGAGACCCTAGCAAGTACCAGGCCCAATACGCGAAAAAGACAGAGGGGCACTGCTTTCCCAGAGACTAGTAAGAAGTTCTCTGAAATCTTTTGTACCCTATTTCACCGAATATTTTCTTTTTAGTTAAGTTGTACGTATAGATGAAATGTTATTTATGTAATTGTGTCATGTGTAATTTTGTTAATGACGGTCCAATGCTAGCATGTACAATACATGCTAATAAGGGAATAAAGTACATATTTGTGAATCTTATTAGACAAAGATTCTAGCTTAGAATTGCTTTTCCACAAGCTCTAGTTTGAGCGGCTAGAGCCAGGAGAGGACCCTTGCCAAGAACAGCTGAAACATGGCTCTAATAAAATTCAGCTGACGTATCCGTTTTGCACTGTCAAACCAAATATCAGCTTACCTGAAGGCTCTCTCTGAGAGGGTGCAACTCTTCTTCGTAAGATTCAAGAACATTGGCAGGAGATCTTTGAAAAGGGGCGCGAAGTCCTGTGGCAGCATTGCGCCTGCCAGAGCCGGCATCAACTCGCCGGCATTTTCAATAAGCGCCTCCTCGAACTCAGAGTCGTGCTCATCTTCCTCCTCGTCCTCTTCGTCACTTTCATCTTGACCGACTTCCTGCTGACAGACCGTCTTTTTCTGCATGACCTCCTTGATGCAGTTGAAAGCAGCCTCAGTGTGGCCTTGGGTCTGGGGAATGGTATAAGAGGTCACAGGAGGTAAAGCGCAATAAATATCAGCTTTTCTCCGCATCACGTCCGTTTGTTCGAAGTGTAATCTGTTCGAAGTGCAAATTTGTATCCTAATTTAAGTTGTGTTTCTTTCTTTTCTTTATGTACTCCACTATTCCTATTTTATAGAAGTGGGTCAACAAAAAGATTCATTCATTCATTCAAACATTCGACATGCGGCCTATTCTCTCCGTTCCCCCGGAACTCCCACAGCGGACTCCACGTGTGTTTGTTTGCCACACGGACTCACTCCCAGGGTTGCCACATCAAAAATATTTAAAGAGTGACTTTTGGCCCAAAACAGAGAGTGAACTGGGAGTGAAATTTATTTTCATGAAATGTTTACTTTTGGTCGACTCGCCTCTGTAAAAATGACACATCTTAATTTTACTTTCATGATAAAAACTTGAAATAGTCAGTTCTGGTCGGAGTCCCTGCTGCAAAAATTACACATTTGGTCATTTTCTGAAATAGAGTGATCTTCAGGTCCTACGTAGGACAAGAGTGACAAAAACAAAACAGAGTGACAATTCACACTATCGGGCGACATGTGGCAACCCTGCTCACTCCCAGCGTTCTCGCACGGTCGGGGAAATGCTCCGACTGTCATCATAATCATTAGAAAGGGCCGGTCTACCCGAGGAAACCGTTTCATAACCAAATTTGCTTTCATTTCAGAGACATAAGATAACACTCTCATTTCAGATAACACTAAAAACATCGTTCAGCTACAACGAGCAAGTGAATCCATTTTTGTGTGTTTATCAATTGTAATTAAAGTACAGTTTTTTTTATCAATAGTTTGATGCGTTCTGTTAGTAATCAATCAGTCCAATTTACTTCCAAATAGGTTAAAGCCAGAAGAGGTGAATAAAATATTTACGAAATACACAAATACGACAACAAATTAACTAATACACTTTACAAGATATGACCTGAAATAAATGTTGGAATGAAACTGTAAAAATTGGTTTGAAGAATTGGCAGGTTATTGTTGGGGAGAGAAGCGTCTACTTGACCCCATTTTGAAATGATAAACAAATACCCAAATAAACAACACAATATAATAAAAAATCAGACAACTTTGTATTCTCATCGCGTTGGGGGTACCTTACCTTCAGTACAGCTGATCCGGCCTCAGTCAAAATTTCGACAAATGTCTCAAGAGCTGCAATGACAACTTCTGCTTCGCTATCGGTCTGAATGATTTCAGCAAGTTTTGGTACGACCTGATTTAGTCTTCTCTGAAGCTCCTCTTCTGGGATCGGCTCACTCTTCGCCAGACAAACGACCAGATTGGACAGGGACGCCAAAGCTGCAGATCTGTAAGACAATCATGTTTATAATCAATATTCCTGTAAGTTTGAAGAATATTTCTGATCAAACCTACAAAATTTGACCACTTAACTTTGGGGTAGTTTAGGTTCACAAACAAATTATGTGAAAGAAACATTTAGGTTTAAAAGAAAATAAAAAAAATAGTGGGTTAATGCATAAAGAAAATATATTTGATATTTGTAAAATTTGTATTCATAAAAGGTATCATTCACAGGGCATGCACCGACTTTTACCTTTACGTCAAACATAATCACACTAAAATATAAATATGTATACAATTCAATCAATCAATTCGGCACTTCAATAATAATCATAACACAATGCATAAAATATGCCATCCGCTTCTGCATAGGTTAAAAAAATACAGAAACAAAAATTTACTAGTTTAAATGTCATTAATTAATAAGGAAAGATTACGGTAAGTTAGGATTTAATGTCACCGAGGAAGAGACGTAGCATCAAGCTCGTGTCAAATCTAATAATAATATAATAATATAACTGCAATAAAAATGGCATTCGCCTCTATTAATCTAGCTTGACAAGAGGAAAAAGTTTGCTACGCACGGGAACTAAACGAAAATACAATCAAGTTTAACGCACTGCATGTACAGTAATCTTTACCACCCTCTAAGTCGAGCCTTGGACTTCCTAAGTTTTTGCCCTCTTCAAAAATTTATTGTGTCGATATTTTATTTTTATTTATATCTGTAACCTATTGTCTTATTTACGGATGATGTGCACTAAGATCAGAAAATTTCGATCTTTGTATTATAAATGCCTTAACCTTTGTACTTCTTTCCTTTTCTTGTCTCGTCATTTTGGCGGAATAAAAGCCTTTCATTCGTTCACAACAGCAGGGCGCGGGAAAAGTCACAAATCACGAAAGCAGCAATCGCAGCTAAAGTGTCACAGGCTCGCGGCCAAGACTCGACTGAATGGGGATTCAGTCGGGGGAAAGATGGGAATGGGTCGAGGGAAAAGGAAAGGAGAAACTTTTACGTTTAAACTGAAGGGCAGTGTAAAACTCGCATCGACAAGGAGCTTGGCGCCTACTTTCTGCTGAACATTGTTGCATGATGGCCGGATGGCTTTAATGTGCAAATAAATCATTAATTCATTCATATATAGTTAAGCACACATCTGTGTAGAATTTTGGTTAACCGTTGACGATGGTGATGGTTAATGGCTAAACCGCACTGTGGATCTTACTGCCAGAGCCCCAGGATAGTCACACCTGGTAATAACGCCGGTAATAAGACCGTCTTGCGGTCAAAAATGGAAAGAAAAGACGCAGAAAACGTAAGATTGTCGAGATGGAAAAATCCTTCTCCGACATTTTGAAACGTCTCTCTGGAGTGTTTGGACCAGTCACAGACCAGAGTCACCAACTTCAGCCAGTTTTGTTTACCTTTGAGAGATGATGGTGTAACACGTCTTGAATTTCTTTGTTCCAGGTGTGACTACGAGAAACGTAAGAGTGTGTAATAACTAAATTAACGAACCAAATTACGTACAGATGTGACTGAACGTGGCCCGGGCATAGCGGAGAATTATAAATAGCTGCGTTCGTTTTCGTCATTCGGTTCGCCGTTCCAACCGTTGTTTTACTATAAGCGTTTTCACTATAAAATCGTCTGTGAACGGCGTTGGAGTATCGAGAATAAGGGGTTTTCTTTGTTCGGTTGAACCGCCTTTTCATTCGTCGTTCCTAAAACGACGAACAGAGGCAGAAAGTCAGTTTCAACATCTCGATTTACGCGCGAATTTTCAAAATTCTCGGCAAAACAAATTAAACTTGTGAACTAAGCTTAAACACAGTGGGCCTGTTATACTAAAATCAATTTTTGTACTTTATTAGACCTGCTGTTGTAAATATTAAGTTAGTTCGACTATTAACGTTTTCGCATCAACTTGCTTCGTGAAACGACGTTTATAGAACGTGCTAAAGAAAACAGTAATATGATACAATTTAAAAGACGTCTTTGGTACCGAAAACGACGCACGACGAAAACGAACGCGGCTAATGTGGGTGACAAACCCTTGGTAGTTTCCCGCGCATTAGCTTGCGGAGACGCTAGGCGGACACATAGTCAGCGTCGAGACTTAAAAAAGAACAAAATTAAAAGGCTATCAATCATAGTACCTTATCACTCAACAATAAAATGCAGGGCAGATGTTTGACGTCAAAGCTTAAACCCTCAAGTTGGGCCAATAATCGAGAATTGCGTGCAATCAAAATATTATTTGTGTTATTTTCTGCACAGCCAATGACATCTGGAGACAAATAAGCACGAGGCTCTTATCGTACTCACAGGTATTTATTTAATCTAAGCTGATAACCTTGTAACTGGATGAAAAGATCGCAGTGAAGTTGCATGATATAACTGACGCCCATTTTGTCACTATGTTCAAACTGTGTCAAAAAATTCTTATTAATTTCAATGTTTCATCCTTCACTTTCAATTCTGCAATTCCGCTATTTTTCTTCCACATAAGCAGATAATAAATAAATTACCAGAATGAGCGGGTGGACCTTCCGCTGCCTCTTTTAACAGAGCAAACTTCTAACTACACCTGGAGAGGGACTTTGCCCAAAAGTACCAAAATATGGTTGAAATAAAATCAGCTGACTCAGTTCAGAGCATTCAAACATGAACGTTCTCCCACTTACGGTCGAACTGTCTATTGGTAGGGCAAACAAGACCATCATTTTTGGGATCCCAAAACGTAAGTGGAGGGATACCTATGACATCGCAAAAGTTTTCCGTCTGTCCGTCCGTCTGTAAGCACGATAACTCTCGAAGGGAATGAGATATTTTGATGAAACTTGGTGTGAGGGTTCGTTGGGTCGTCGGACCAGTCAAGTTTGTAGATGGGCTTTGTAGCTCTACATTTAGGGGTGGGGGAGGGGATTCAAATTAAGGAACAAACAAAATATTTTGAAACAGCTAATGTGATAGTCGATTATGAGGTAAGAAGACATGCTGAACACGATGGTGAAAACCATTTTGTCATCAGACAAGTAGTTCGCCCGGAATCCGGCCAAAACCGGAAAGTCTGTTGAAAGTAAAAGTTTTATTTGAAGTTGATTAGATGTTCGATTTAGGGATAGGACTATTTCGTTCCAACCTCTGAAAACTTGCTACGCTCACCGTTCCAACCTTCTCGAAATAGTAACATTAGTGACTATTTGCTTACCACGCTCGGGAGCGTAGTAAGTGTGGTAACTATACGAATCTCTGTGGCGTGATTGGCCGGATTAGCCCGCGTCACGATATTTTGCTGAAAATAGCAAAATGCCTTGACTCCAAGAAGCCAGAATTTGTGACGTCATGCATAGTAACTACAGTAAGTAGGGTGAATTACGCTTCAGAGTTCAATACTTGACCCGTCTTTTTACTATTGTCGAACCCGACAAAGGAGTTTCAGAAGTAGGGGATCGTCACAGGTTCATTTTTCCCCAAATGTGCCCATCTATTCCCCCCTCCCGTCATCCGTGCGTCGGTCGTGCTGTCCCCAGTTGGGTCGTTTATTTCCCCCTCCCTTCCCGTCGTCCCTGCGTCGGTCCGAGAGAAACACTGGCCACCAGTTTTCTCCATATCCTGCTAATCCTTCTACCAAATTTTTCCATAGTTCCATCTCATCATTTATTTCTGGTCATAACTTTTAAGTGTGTTAGTTAATTTGTTTCATTTTCGTGTAATTCTTAAATATTGTATTCCTCGTCTAGCTTTTAGTTATTTGGAAATAAATTTTAGTGATTGATTGATTTGCTGGCTTGGGCCGAAGAGAAGAGAACCCTTGTTGAGAAGGGCTGAAATACCACTAGAATAAAAATCCACTGACGTAACCATTTAAAGCAGTCAAATATGGTTCGCAACTTTCGAGAGCTGGAAAGCAAAGACGAAATGACTTTCAAATGCTTTCTATTCATTAGATATTATATTTGGCGTTAAGCTTTTAGCTTGTCATGACAATTTTGACCTACTTCGGCAAGATGCCCAACTTTCCGAACCGGTTTTCCCGCTTCCGAAACCGAAGCAGCTTTTTCGGAAAGTGATATCAGATCAGAAAGCTAGTGGAAAGCTCAGAGTTGAACGCATCAGCGGAAGATTTTTTTTGTTTCAATGAATCAAACAAGTTTAATCCGAATAGCTAAAAGCCAGAAGAGGAATAAGATTTGGAAAGATTTGGAAAGTGTGGAAAAAACAAGACAGGTGCTGTTAAGGATGACTTCGTTGGAACTTAGGAGAGAATGGAAAGAATGCCAAAGAGCTATATATCGGTTTACTTATTCTGGAAGGTTTGGAATTCAAAATTTTCTCAGCGATTTCAGCTTACTATGTGTTTCTACGACCAATCCAACGGGAAGTTGAAATCAATTCCAGGAATCAGGTTGTGTTATCTGTGCTTTCGGGAACAACTATAGCAAACATCTGACCTGATATCTTCATGCGGGTAGTCCGCCAACTTAAAAACTTCTGTAAACGCCTTCTCCATGAACGGGAAAAAGGCTGTTTTCGTATTCTGCGCGACCTCCCCAACAGCAAGTAGAGCTTGTTCTTTTTCCTCCAGATAGGCGTTTTCGACAGAGAAGCCGTCAATTCCACTGTCTTTATCGTCTAGCTCATCATCTTCATCATTGATCAACTCAAGATCAATTTCATCGTCATCACTCTCGTCGTCGTCTAACCCTGCAAAGAATTTAACGTCTCATAACTGAAGGTACTAGTACTAATACTGCAGAGCGGGACCAGAAGGAAGGTGATCCCGGTATTCAAATTCTTATAGCAAACCTACTTCCTTCAAAATACCTAACATTTTCGGGGGAAAAAAATCTGTCGATCCAACTCGTAGTGATAGCCTCCCCCTGGGAATTTCGAGAAAACTTGTGGGTAGTGTTAAGGGGCGGTCTAGTGGTCGTTACTTCTGCCCAACATGTGGTTGTGTGGATGAAAATTTGTTTCATTTTATGTGCGAATGTGAGGAACTGAATGAGTTGCAATATTTGGGGATCGAATTTTCGGGGAAGGTTGGTTGGTGGAAAAGTTGGAAAAAGTTGGCAAGTTGGAAGGTTTCTGCGGAGAGGACGGAAGCATAGAGAAGACTTTTTGTAGTTAGGATTTATTAAAAGAGTTGTTTGATTGTTTTTATATTGTTTTGAATGCTATTAGTCCAGTAAAAGTACGGTTTGACACGGACGAAATTGCGACACAAATCTGTTTGACACTAAAATGTTCAGAAAAAATCGCTGAAAAACATATCCAAAATCCACCGAAATCGCCCGATGGGAAAAATTTCTAGGGCAGCTTGAAAGGGTGGAGGGGGTGAAAAATTAAGGGCCGTCAACAAATTTTGGTTTAGGGTGATACCGCAGTCGATTCAGGCGTAATGAGACATGCTGAGCCCATATCTGAACTTTACTTTTTCCCCGACAAGTAGTTCACCCGGAATCTGGTGAAAACAGGAAATTCGGTATAGTAGAAGTTCAAAGTTTATTTTTAATAAAGACTCTTTTTTTGGTCAATAGTATAGTCGGTGTAAGGGTAAGGAGACCTGCTAAGTCCATATCTAAACGTTTTTTTTTTCATCCACCTGATAAGTAGCTCGCCCGAAATCCACCGAAAACCGGAATTCTCTACCGTGCAGGAAAAATGTTTAAAAAATAAACAACTCATTTATATATATAATAGCCCAGCCGGCTTAGGGCCAAGAGGACCTGCTCAGGCCATATCTACACTCTTTTTGTCTGACCAACAAATAGCTCACCGGGAATCCCTGCGAATGGTATGGACTAGAACGCTACGAACGACGTGCAGTAGGAGAAGAACAACTTAAAGGACCCCTCTTGCTTATTCTGCCTTTTATAATATACCTAGCTCCCATTCGGAATTATAAGCTTCTAAGATTCCCACTATTCTCCATTGTTTTCTTTCGTAACTACGAATTCTTAGCGCTTTTTCGGCCTTGCCGAGATTTCCCCCGTCACCCAACGAAAAAGTTTGCGGGAATCTTCAACGTTCGCTGACAACTTGTCACACGTAAGGATGTGACATCTGTTTATTACTTCCTTTATTTGCTTAGTTTTCCCACTTTTTAACCAAGGCACGTTCAGTTTTCAAATATTTTGCGCCCAGCCGCCGCGTCGGAGAGCAGGAAGGCTGGATATAGTCGACAAGAGATAACACGAGAATCGCTAACTTCAGGTGGAAAGTAATGGTATTTTCGAAAACGGTTTTTCTGATCCATTTTATAGGGAAAATATCATTTCTAGTAAGAGTTGTGCTTTAACAATCAACAAAGGGAAGTCTGGAAAAACTCTGACGCATTACAGCATCGCCTGTTCTTGGCCAAGCTAGCTTCCTCTTTCAAGTTTATCTGTCGGGATCAGATACATTTTAAACCATTAATAGCGTAATTCGATTCTATGCACGCGAATCTGCAGATAACAGAGTGGAAAAGCAACAACGAACCCGGAGAAATGGGTATGGTGATGATGAAGTGACATCCCAGCAAAGATGAAGAAGAAAACAGCCCCCAAAAGTCTTCTTCACGTCGACCCGTGCCAGTTCCAAACAGGTTGTGACTAGCGACACGGTCAAATGCGACGGCCGTAGTTAACAACCAGCCCCCATACAGCTGCATAGGTTGGTTCCAACATATCTTTCAACCAATACACTACCACATGGAGCTAGAAGTCTTCTTTATATACCTTGGCTACCTTATCGAACACAGATAGTGGCTGCAATGAAGAGATCGCAACAGGGATTCGTCAAGATTAGAAAGAGTGCTTGGAACCGTAGAACTGGCAAGCTGGCACCAAAATCCAAATCCGGATATATCAGGTGAGGACCCGTTCGATAAGTGCTTGGAACCGTAGAAATGGCAAGCTGGCACCAAAATCCAATTCCGGATATATCAGGCGAGGACCCGTTCGGTCCTATTCCAAGGGTTCCTAATATGGCCCATAAAGGCAGTCGATGCTCAGTCGCTCAACGTTTTTGACCACGTCCGTCTTCGAACGCTCCTTGGCGTCCGCCTCAGCGACAGGAACCGGAAGAAAAAGACTGAAGACGGTGATTAGACGGACATTAGACCCCGCATCGTTGGTGAAGAAACACCGACTGACCTAAGGCGTATTCTCGCCCGTCCTCGAGGACTCCTCGGGGAATGGAAAGGAACGGCGAGAATAGAGGGAGTCACTCCACGCAGACTCGGCGTACAGAAAACAGCTAGAACACGGGGAATGTTTTGAAAATCGGATTTTGTGAGAAAGAAAAACATGCAACTGACAAAACTAGTATGGATCCACGATATTTTTTGTTTTGTTTACTCTGATTGTTTTTAATTAATTTTACATTGCACCAACACCAGCAAAAATTGATTCCCCTCCAAATCTGAAAGGGAGTCCTTTTTGATGATGGTGATGATAATTGGAGCATTTCCTGGTCGTGGGGACTCGCGAGAATACGGGGAATGAGTCCCTGGGACAAACAAAAACGCGGGGATTCCTCAGGTGGAGTCCTCGAGGAACGGCGAGAATACGCCTCTTGTTCTGAAACTCGAGCCGCAGATGTGATGACTCCAAGACAAAGAAGGAGCGCTTGCACCCACCCCTCCCTGGAAAAAAAGCAAAGTGGGGACTAGACATGGCTGAACGCCCTGAAACTAAACTGAACCGCAAACCCATAAGAGGTTTCCGCTGCCACGGCGGTTTTGGGATTTGTTTTGGATGTAAATCGTGATGTTCTTCACCAAAGAACGCGACTCATTGCTTGCGTCCTGAACCAAGAAATTGAAGTTAGTAAATATTGAAAGAACAGTAAACCCTGCGCACTTGCTTGAGGAGAGTGCATGGGATCAGCTCCAGCCGAACCCCCATACTGATGCTCCAAACCGACTTTTACTTTTACGTCTATCGAATTCCCGTTTTTTCTACTTTTGTCTACTATCTATTGTCTACGTTTTGTCTATTGTCTACTTCTGTCCTTCAAGAAGAAAAAAATAAAGAAATATCAGAAATGGATTCTGCATGGATTCTTACCCCTATGCTGAAACTGTTGTTTTTGCCGGATTCCGTACGAACTACTTGCCGGGGAAAAATAGTAAAGTTCAGAGACGGTCATAAAATGTCCTCCAACTCGTAAAACGTCATATAGCCCAAAACAAAATTGTCAGGATTCCAGGCAAACTAAATGTCGGGCGAAGAAATATATATACAAGGCCTTAGCAGGTCTCTTTACCCATAAGCCGACTGTGCTTTTAGAATAAATTATTTTCTTGTATGTTACCGAATCCTGGTTTTCGCCGGGCTCCGAGTGATCTACTTGTCTGACCAATACAAAAGTTTCGAAATGGATTCAACAGGTCTTCTTCCCCTTAAACCAACTTTGGTATTGACCAAAAAGTTTTTTTTTGGTAAATAAACTGTTTGCTTCTAGGACCGAATTTCCGGTTTTCACCGGATTCCGCGCGAACTACTTGTCGGATGAAACAATAAAGTTTAGAAATGGAATCAGTGTGTATCCGTACCCCTAGCTCAACTATCATATCTCATAAGCAAATATTTTTTTTTCTGCCTTTACTTTTTCACCCTTCCAATCTTTTAAGCAGCCCTAGAAAGTTTCCCCACCGAGTGATTTCGGTGGATTTCGGATATGTTGTCCAGAGATTTCTTCTGAACATTTTAGTGTCAGAAACATTTGTGTCGCAATTTTGTCCGGGTTGACCCTTTTTTCCATACTTTTACTGGACTATATGGCCCTAGGGGTGTAAGCAACATATATCATCTCTTATCATATGGCTGCTGCACTTCCATTCGTTATCCCTTCGGAAAATATTACCGGTTTCCTTAAGTTTGCTGTATGTTACGACTGCGGGTTTATCAGTGATTAACCGCACGAACTCGACAAGTCTGGAGCCAGAGTTGCCACTTACCCCGCATATTGCGGTTTAATACCGCGATTCTGAGGGAAATGTCACATACAATTTTTATTTTACCGCATACCGGAATTATACCGGGAAATGGCGAGAAGGGATTACCACTGTTGGTTGACTTCGACTTCATCCTACAGGATTGATTTTTAGGTGTGGAGCGCAGCAAAACGCCAGAGCAAGCCATGCCAACATAGCTGTTCTTCTAAGCTTACTGCGGTGAACCTTAAATTAAAAAAAGAAAACAGCCCTAGGTACCGTGAATGCGACAGCTAGCGCTGTTTGAATCATGAAATCAGTCCTGATTTAAAACTATTCATAGTACGAATTGGCTTTCGTTTTTGCTCGTATCATACCTTGACATAACTCTAGTGTTGAACAAGCCGGTTTTCAAAGCAAGCCCCGGTTTTTGTTCGTTTCCCTTTTTGTAAGCTATATACTATACATATTAAATATTCTTTGAGCCCAAGCTGACGTATTCGTTGTAAACATTGTTTGAATAAACTATACATATTCCTTCAGATGAACATGCAGATTCACTTTTCCAGGTTCAGGCTCATTTATTAATATACTTACCTCTAACTACAAATGAAAATAATTAATAAAGATAGGCAACGTGCAGGGAGACACGGAGGACCAGCGGACCACAAGTCAATCAACTAATTACAAATTAAAATAAAATTACGAATTAGTTATGTTCCAGCTTTTCAGCCTGTTATGTTCTATTTTGTCAATCAATCAATCGATCAACCAATCTATTATTCGAAAAACATTCCTTACGGTATTAACAAAAATACGAATATGTGTTCTCTCGTCAAACACAACTAGGCTATATACAATTGCGCTTCTACATAGTCAGATATTCTAGTTTCTAGTTTTAATTGTTATGTTCTAGCTATGGGCATGGGCCTGAAGAGGACCCCTGCCAAGAAGGGCCGAAATATTTATCGAATAAAATCAGCTGACGTAGCTGTTTTGCGCAATAATTACTGATATGCTATTTACAGCAGACTACACTTAGCTAGACAGATAATTCGATCGTTTGGTTGAAAGCACACTGACAACCCCTCACCTTCGGCAACCGGGAAAGCCCCCTCTTCTTCATCCTTCGTATGTGGCGTGACGCCTTCCACGCTAATGAGCGCTTCCAACATCGGCTCGACAATATCAGTCATATGGGGGGTCATCGACTCCTTCATGACCACAGAAACTGAGGCGAAGAGGCCAAACGAAACCTTGCGGAGATCCGGGTCATCACGGGTCCTCATGAGGTTCAGGGTGAAGCTGATGCACTCGCTAGCAATCGGAAGGAAGGTGGCCTCCCCAATTGTTCGGGCGATGGCAGCCAAAGAATCTGGTACAAATAAGAAACCATTAGTCAAAACATTTATTTATTTCCTAAAGTTTAAAGGACACCTGAACAATGAAACCATACTTGACCACACCATGGAGAATGCATTTACGGACATGGCCACGGAGAGCATTCTTCTTCTGAGCGTGATGTTTTCAAAGTAGGGATGTTCGTTTCTGGAGGTTTGCGCATGCAGACTCCAAGACAAAAAGCGCAATTCATTCAAATCTTGTACAGCGCTGGCCGGATCGTATTGGAATTTCTTCTAGATATACGTTTGGGCTTAACTGGTTAACAATTATTCCAGAAGAAAGGTTGATTTGAGAAATTTGTTCATTTCCAAAATTGTTCTGTACTGAAATAAGGACAGATGCAAAATGAAGTAACTTATAGCTTGGAAACACTATTTCGTATTTGGATTGGGTTTTCTGGAAGCAATGTTAACGGAAGCAATACAGATAGGGATGATACTTGGTACTCTTCATTCAGGTGTCCTTTAACTGAAAAGCCAACTAAGTTTTGTGTCCTTTAATTGTATACACTGAATTATTTTTGTTCCACTCAGTTTTTTTTTATTTTCGACGATTTCCTCCAGTTATGACGTTCAGAATATCTGCGTTCCCCACAGCGTAAATTCTACTATGACGCGGGATATTTTAATCTCAACACAAACGCGGCTTTTCAGTGGGCAGTGGTGAGCTCGGTGAAGACTGCTTAGTGCCTGATCAAACAAAAAATCATAAATATCGCAAGGCACACAACAAAAATACAAGCGCACAGAGTACCACAAATCTCACGGAAATTCCACTATTCTGAAAATCGATTATTCGTGAATAGCGTAACAATGACGTAGCGCATTTTCAGCGGGTCTTCAAGCCAAATTAAGAGAATAAGTGATGGGTGTCCTATCCGGTTAAACTTTAATCGAAAAAAGAGGTTAAACTGACGCTTCTCTCCCTACCAAACACACGATCCATCGTTTACAACACTACGCTATGCGCGAATACATCCAACGAACACACTAAAAGGATTCACGTACGCGCAACGATTTGTCCGCTGGGTTTGGATTAAAGAACGTAAATCCGGCTGTGAAAACATGAGTTGCGTTTTTGCTGATACCATGGTATCTGTTACCACGGTAACTGGATCTGC
This sequence comes from Branchinecta lynchi, assembly GCA_023053575.1. Classification (NCBI taxonomy): domain Eukaryota; kingdom Metazoa; phylum Arthropoda; class Branchiopoda; order Anostraca; family Branchinectidae; genus Branchinecta; species Branchinecta lynchi. Next base: position 10,894,185 of record JAKZAP010000017.1, read on the forward strand.
AATCAGTCGTTTTTGCAGTTATCGTGTATCTGATACTCGGTGCTCTGCAAAAACGACTATTGCCGAAATTGCACTTTTCGAAGTCATCCCAAAAGAAAAACAGATATCCAGTTATATCACTAAGTGCTAAACTTCTTTCTCACCAATCTGACAAAATTTGATGAAAGTGAGATGACTTTTCAGATACACAGACCAGTTACCACGGTCGAACCATAGTATCTGAATATCTGATACCACGAAAACTGGCCAGATACCACGATAACTGCAAAAACGCCTTTTGACCATGGTATCAGATACCACGATAACTGCAAAAACGACTTTAGACCGTGTTAACAGATACTATGGTATCTGCAAAAGCGCAATGGTCTCAAAAACTACAATACAGGTATTTTATGACATGTCGAACTACATTTCACGTTCAACCCCATAAACTATCCTGCAGTCAATGATAGGTTAATGACGATTTCGACAAATTTGGATTTCAGCCCGATAGTTCGAAAAGAATAAAAGCGATATCCATCCATATCATAAAAGATAATTTAGACATTTCAGCTCTTCTCGAACGACGAGAACGACGTGACTGGGATATTTTTACGGTCCTAATTTTTTGTTTTAATTCGAGGACACACTCGGTAAGTTTTCGTTGGCATTTGGCGACCAGTCATTGCACTGAGGATGAAAGTCACATTATTACTCGGCTTTTACTGCATATATATATATCCAGTGGCCATATACACAACTACGAACATAAAAAATAAACAAAAAAATGCATATACATATTTCCAGTGGCCATATACACAACTACGAACATAAAAATAAACAAAAAAGACAAGACCAAAGGTTTCGATGGGATCTCAACACTTTAATATTTGCTCCCGACAATTCGGTCTTGTAGATATTCGGTCTTCAACAGACTCCTTAAAAATTTTTACTTTTAACATTTACAAACAGGTTAAGGCCAATGGTAATAATCGGAGAAGACGAAGATCGTATTTGACAGTGCAAACCGGATACGCCAGCTGAATTTCAACAAGTTCAGATATATTCAAATATCCGTTTTGCTCTGTCAAATATTCAAATACGGATTCAGCATAAGGTTTACCCTATAGCCTACGTCGTATCTCCTTCCTTCCTTACTTCTGCCCAACTTCCGGTTTCGGCCGGATTCCGGACAAAATACTTTTCTGGCAAAAAAATAAGCTCATAAGCGAATTCAGCATGCCTCCTTACCCCTACATCCAACTTCAGATTAAACTTTTCCTTTTAACAAATTTTCCGGTATTAGCCGGATTCCGAGCGATCTATACATCCGGTGAGAAATTGATTGTCATATGCGAATTCAGCATGTCTTCTTACCCAAAAATCGAACATCTTACTAAATTTAAATAAAACTTTTACTTTTAACAAATTCTCCGGTTCTGGCTGGATTCCGGCCGAACTAGTTGTCCGGCGAGAAAATAAATTTCATATTCGGACTCAGCACGTCTCCTTGCCTCTGAATCAAACCTCTAATCAACGTCATGTTAAATTTTTACTTTTCACAAATTTTCCGGTTTTCGCCGGATTCCGGGTGAACTATTTGTGCGGCGAGAAAATAAAGTTCATAGTCGAATTCAGCATGTCTCCTTACCGCTAAATCAACTATCTCAATAGCTTTCAAAAAATATTTTTTTGTTACCCTTAATTTGAAACCCCTCCCCCACCCTCAAATACAGGGCTACGGAGCCCATCTTCGAACTTGACCTGTACTTTGACCCAAAGGATCTTCCTATCACGTTTCATCAAAGTATCTCAATCTCTTCGTGAGTTATCGTGCGGACAGACGGACGGACAGCTTAGACGTACAACTTTTGGAATGTCACAGGTATCCCCATTTACGTTTTGGGATCCCAAAAAACAATAACACTCAACAGGTTCAAGTCGCTGCCTTCCGCGCATCCACACCTTTTTCTATAAAACAACAGAACGCAATAACTGAATATCTCGAAGTAGTCCCCAGAATACCAGGGAGCAGCGGTACACCCCCTCGAAAAAATGTATCCCTCAAATTCACCCAACTTAGGCAACTATTCAGAAAATGGTCCAGCCCATCCCCAACCTCCCCATACAGCTTCCTATTTATACTTCGCTATGTTTTCGAAAAGAAGCACACGGCAGAAAAAGATCAGTGTGTGCAATACACCTCTTGGATACACCCATAGTTAGATGATTGGACCAGAACTGGAAAGTTAATATCAATTCTTGGTAATCAATCAATTCCTGATAGGTATTCTTAGAAAACATTTTATTTGCTTTATTTTGTATTACTCCGCTGTAGCTACGAATATGCGGATTGCAAACAAATAAATAAGTCGAAGCTGAACTCGGCACCGCGACTAGGTTCCTACGAAAAATATGGCCATTTTTCGGACACTGAAGCACAATTAATTGTCTTCACGAGTTATCTACACACGTTAAAGCAAAAATCAAATTATTTGGAAGAATGCGAACATTATTCACTTCAATTTGAATGAATGAATGAATGAATGAATTTATGACGCACTGCCCAAGGGCGTAAGTGCAGTAAAAAAAAAAGGATAAAGAAATATAAAATAACCGCAAAACACTCAACAAATATTTTCCATAAAGGTCACTAATTTAGAATCACGTTGATGGGGTCGTGGACAGGTAATTTTCCAATTAGAAAACACAAATTAGAGGAGAGGGCTTCAAGCGTCAACAATGGGTCGGAAATTAACAAACGGCGGATCAGGTAGCGGTTCCGTGTGCGCCGGGGTAGGTAGAGAAGAAATCTCAGATATCTGGAGTATGTCGAGCGTATGCGTCGAAGGTCCTTTCTTCTGAGTATAGAGTGAAATCCAGCAAGGAAACATACGGTGCGCAAAAGGCAGTATATAACTTCCCAATATAAATAATTTGGAATACTCGAACCGAGAATTAGGTTTGAGACGGTTGAAGCACAAGCCAAGCGGGAATTGTCTCAGTCTCCAGTCACCACCTGCTGCTTTATCAATTAAGTTTCTCCATTCCATGTAACTTTCAGATATTTTTATTATTTCCTTCCTTTCTCTAGCGCCTCGTTCTTCTACGGGCACGAGTTATGAGTATAGTCACTCGCTGTAAGACGTGGAAAAAATCCGCATGAAGTTAAAATGGCGCGAATTTCCCACGGCGGAAGATTCGCCCGCGCGAATATGCGGTCTGTGGGAATTGAGTTTTAGAAGAATTACTCTCGACAATCACACAACTGTTAAAAGGACCTCTCTTGCATTTCCCTGTTTTCACAACCCCAATGACGACAAACATGGTCAACTAGCCTCTGAAATTTCCCTCTCTACAAAACCCTGTAATCAATTTTATTCGCATTTTTCGTTTTTCAGCAATCTCCGAGATAGGGTTATCAGTCAGTAACTTTAATTTGTGTGCTTCTATAAGTAATGTGCAATTTCCCTCCGATCTTCGAACCGTGGATAATACGTTGGGCATAAGTAGGAAAGTAAGTAAGTACATTTATGACCCACAAAATGTTTTACAACAACTATCAATAAAAAAAAAGTGTCATCAGTCGGTGATGCGGCAACAGACGTAGACTAGATTTCTGACGGCATAGGAACTTCGGGATTAGTGCTTCCAGTCTGGGAAACGATATTTTCCTAGCATTTTTATGATTCGTTCTTTTGCACGCAGCTTTACATCCGCGCAGCGAACTTACGGCACTGGTTGTCCCCATTCCCGCGACGGCGGCGACTCTAGATTATGACCGTGTGACACAAGGTTCGGGACCTCCCTTTCTCAGACCATTGGTCAAATTTCTGTGCGGAAAAAGACTGCTACCCTCACTCGTATTTCAGTCAATCTTATCGAGAAGATTAGAAGAAATAGGAGGAAAGAAAGAAGCAAAAAAGCCAAGAAACGACTGAAAAAATGAAAAAAAGAAACAGGGATACTATCAGTCATGCACAAATCCTCAATTTTTGGGCATGGTGCTCCAACGTCTGGGCATGCCCGAACGTATGGGCATGGTACCCATACGTTTGAGCACCATGCTCTGGAGCATGGGCATGGTACCCCTGTGAAATTTGGATAAACAAAGACTGGTTACATACCTAAATAGGGCCTTCTCCCTGTCCTAGATCAAAAGATACCTGATTTTACTTTCTATCCAACCTCATTTTCGAATTTACAAAATGTTAGAGCACTTCCAAGATACATAGAGTTTTTTGGAGGCCACTTCTCTTCTAGTGGGCTTATCCTATCCTTTCCCAGAAAATTGCTGCTAGGTAGCATGGATGAGGCAAGCTTTTCAATCTGTTCACTGGAGCAAATATTTCCTTTAGATTGTTTGCCTTTTATTGTATTTATTTTGAGTTATTTTTTTTTTTACCTGTTTTTACTCTGACTTTTGACTTTTTGACAACATGGAAAAGGATTGAGTAACCTAGTGGCAACTACCTGTAAAAGGATAGGGTAAACCCACTGGGAAAGAAGTGGCCTCCACAAAACTCTCTGTATCTTGAAAGTGCTGTAACATTTTGGAAATTGGAAAATGAGGTTGGATAGACAGTGAAATCAGGTATCTTTTGATCTAGGACAGGAAGAAGGCCCTATTTAGGTATGTAGCCAGTGTCAGTTTAACCAAATTTCACAGGGGTACCATGCCCATACTCCAGGGCATGGTGCCGTAACGTATGGGCACCATGCCCAAAAATTGAGGATTTGTGTATGACTGGAAACTATAGGGCACTCCACTCTTGGTATTTCCACTCCAGAAAACAAAAACGACTTTTTGACTAATCTACTTACCCAAAGCTTGAACCTGCAACTTGAACAGCTCTTCATCCTCTTTCTCGGTCACCAAGAAACTTCGAAGCATGGCCATGATCTGAGGGAAGTAGGGAACAAGACCCTCCTTGGTGGCGTTGGCTAAAAAGAAGTGAAAATTGTTATCAATAAGCCATAGCTATATTATGTTGTGCTATTATGGAAATAAAGACTATATTTATTTATATTTATACTGAACCATACACACAAAATTAAACGGATATTTCGTGGATTTCACCTAAATCTAAATCCTGGTGTCCGGTCAGCGCAGGTTTGTGTCATTCTTCGGGAACTCTGATTTGTGTCCTAGACTTCTAAATTAAATTAAATTCCAAATTCACTTCTGATTCATTTGTCACTGTCAAAAGTCCCGTGTAGCCTATGATATTTATGAAATACAATGACACAGGGATGCAGCGTTGCCAGAATGGCGGATTTTCCGCCAAACTGGCGTAAATATTTCTGCAACTGGTGTGTGGCGTAAAACGTGGCTGTTTTTCTTTTTAACTGGCGTATTTTTTGACGTGATGTAAAAAATGACTATCTTTACGAAAAACCGACTGTTTTTCAGAAAATCGACTGTTTTTACGTCGTTTTAGCCGTCGCGACCGAAGGCCAGAAAAATGTTTGTAGTTCAGTGTTGATAGTCATTGAGTTTCTGGGAGGTCCAGATTTTTCTGGCGTATTTTTCAAAGGATTGCGGCTTATCTTTTTTACCACGATCTGTCAACACCACATGACAAAATTTTGTTTTCGGCGGCATCGCTAATCTAACTACCTAATCACTGATCTTCTATCTGACTATTGAAGTGGTTTACGAACTTTGTTCACAAGCCCCTCTGTAGCTCAGTCCCGTATGGAAATATTTCAAGTCATTGTACTATGGGAAATTTTCCTAATCGTAAACAACTGAAAACAATTGGAAACGATCGTAAACAGTTGATTTTTACGATTGGAAACAGTTGTTTACGATTGTAAACAGTTGTTTCCAGTCGTAAAATCACGACTGGAAACAATCGGTTTCAGTCGTAAAAATACAATCGTTAACAACTGTTTATAATCGCACACGACTGGAAACAACTGTTTCCAATCGTAAACAACCGTATCCAATCGTAAACAACTGTTTCCAATCGTACAAAAATACATTGTTTACTATCGTTTCCAACTGTTTGCTACTGGAAAAATGTCCAATAATAGAATGACTTGAATTATTTCCATACGGGGTAGCCTTGTAAGCTGAAACTGCGTTCAAATCTCGACTGAGGAAAACTTCTATCTCCAAAATGCATTGTTTTCTATCAAGTCTTCCAGCAGACCAGAGGACGATATGTCAGATATAGTAACGTAACGTAAGGTTCTGCATAAAGAACATCACGCGGTAGGCTTATCAATAGGCTTGTCAATTGTAGAAATGGATCATTAAAATGATGGGGAGTAAAGATTTTAAAGAAATAAGAATTTTTGGGAAGTACCTCAGGTTAGCTTTGTGTATATGCGCAGTGTGTAGTGTGTATATGCGCATGTAAGATTGTTTACTTTTTGTTTCGTTTTGTTGCATGATGGCCGGATGGCTTTAATTTGCAAATAAATCATTCATTCATTCATTCATTCAATAGATACATTTTACTAAATAAAACCCGTTATACATCCCGATGACAAATTTGTAGCCTCCGTAGTAGTATGGTAGTAGTACGAAAACGTTGCATGTAATACTATGTAATAGCAAAGAATACTATCATTTATGTGCCTCAGACTGGTCCAATCTTACGTAGTAGTATCCAGTAGCATCCTGTCTTGCCATAGTAGCTTCCGGTCTTGCTAATAATAGGTAGCCTTGAAGTAGAAGCATGTAGTAGCATCGTTAGTACTGCATGCTACTTTTTTGTACTACTTCATAGTACTATTTTGAGATAAATTTTTCATCGGGATTATAGCCCTAATTACCTGCTGCACCAATAGAACTCAGAGCTAACTCCTTCAGGGCCATGGAATGATCGGGTCCGAGGGCAACAAAAACCTTCTCCATCAGAAGAGGTAGGTGGGGAATTAGCTTGTCCTCCATGGTTTCACAGAACATTTCTAAGGCGTAGAAAAGACGATCCCAGCTCTTATTCGTCGTGTTTAACGTTGGAGCAGATGTCACTTGAGTTAAGTAAGCAAACAGTACCTAGAAAGAAAAGAACACCGTTGAGGAGTCGCGAATCTCTTTTGCATTTACTTACGTATTTTATTCTAGTTTTTTGTACACGGGTGGAGCAGGGTTGCAAATTAAGCATCCATAATTTATATTTCATCAATGCATAATCTTATGGAGATTTGTTTTGTTTCTGTTAAATGCGCATCAACAAGGATGACACGACCACGTGTTAAAACGGCCGATTGGACTTATTCTTGCCTTCTCCCTGTTCGGCGCTTTTCGAGCCAGATCAGGCTCCCGCGTATCGCTTCCGATTTGTGATTGGTCCGCGATCCCGGTTTTTCAAGTTTCTCCGTATTTCTCATCACAGTGAAGGGGACTGCGCTAAGCTGAAAACCGCGAGACGGGTTCGTAATCTTTCTGTTCGTAAAACTTCTAACAGTGTAGTGTAATTGCTGCGGGATTTGTTTTTTTCTCTAATGGACTAATTGTATTTATAAAATGAAAATGCAACGATCGCGAGTGGGTTCCACATTACCATACGCGTGGCATCACGAATTCTGGCTTCTTGGCGTCAAGGCTGGAACGCATTTTTCCTCTTTTCAGCAAAATATCATGCCACGGGTTAATCAGCCAATCACGTCACACGATTCGTAGTTAACACGCTTACTACGCTCCAAGCGTGGTAAGCAAATAGTTACTATTAATTCCTATTTGCGAAGGTGTAGTAACTTTTCACGAGGCTAGAACGAAAATAGTAACTAATAGTTACTATTGTTAGGAGGGTGGAACACGCTCCGAATTCCCAAACTGCCAACATGCCCTAAGGTTCTAAACGGTTAGTTCAGGAACTCAGAAAAGAAAATTCCTGAAATCGACTTTTATCGATCAGAGAGACCAGAGCACTGTTGATCAAACATATTCGCAAAAAGATTGCTGCAGCTTATGGTTCCATTGTGGCGAATAAGTTGAGTTTCAACCGTCTTATTCTCGCCACGGTTTTTAACCCGGTGTCCCTGCCTCACATTTTATACATCGCACCTTTCTAGCGAATGTTAACTAACACTGATAAAAAAAAAAAACTACCTGTTCCACCTCCCTCCTTGGACCCGAAATAGTAAAAATCGTCACTACTTACAACATCACTGACCCACTTACAGCAGTTGGACAACTTATACAGAATTACAACAATGATATTAAGCAGCAATGAGAGAGCATTCTTCGACAATAGGATAGTTTTGTAGATAGGATAACGTTGTCGTAGTCTCTATGTTTGTCTGGTCTCCTGTTGTTATAGTGTTTCCTTCTTCTTTTTTTCGTTATTCCTACTCCGTCTACGCCATGTGCTTTTTAATGGGTGAAAAATAGAATTATTATTATTATCAGACCAGATTCATTCAAGAGATCTCAAACTCACTTACCGGCAGCAAAAGATCCGCATACTTCGAAATGTCGGGCTGCAGATACTCGCTGAACTGTCCAACTGCAAACAATGCTGCATTCCTGACGGCCATTTCAGTATCTTGGATCCCAGCAGCTGCAACTTGAGCGAAGGTGTCCAAATGCTTGGAGCGGATGTACTCGGAGCAGCCTTCGGCAACAACAGCCAGGGCGACGTAGGCGCCTCGCTTCGCTCGCGGCTCCGCGCTCTTGAGCGATGCTTCAATAAGGGTGAGCTGTAAAAGCAACCAGAGTAAATCGACCGCGGTGCGTTTAAAGGTTAAATATGAAGTGGTTGTAAAGAAAATAAAACTCCTCGAGATAAACCTAACGAGTGACTCTAGATTGCAGGAGAGTAAAACAGTGATCACCAAAATCCAACGCTGGAATACAAATGCTAAAATTTCTCTCGAAGCAGTGCAGCCCACAAAGACCTTCTTAAAGGACCTGTCTTACCTATAATACTAACGCAACGTACTTCCATAATCACTCCATATATTTCTAAACCCGAAGACCCCAATTTCGTACGGTGCATTCTAACCCCTCTTAACAAAACCATGCTGATTTTCTCACTTGCCGTATTTTGCTACCTTCGATATGTATCACGCTGTCGACGGTTGTCTTCGGTAGGTTTTTTGATCAGAAAAACTGATTCTGTAAATTGTTTCCCTGTTTTCTCTACAAGTCAACGGGTCTCGGAAAAGGCTTAAAACAGCCAAAACCGAGGGTTATCTGTCGAAAACACAGCCTAGTTTTAAAGTATTTCAACCATTTTAAAATACTGTAAGTTTAAGATTAAGTAGTGCGAGGGGTCCTTTTAAGAATTGCTTAATCTGCCTTTCATATTACCCCAGATCCCTTATGGGATTATAAGATACTGAAATCCTCGCCTATCGCCATTGTTCCGTTTTGTACCTTAGACTTTTCAGCGGGTTTTCGGCCTAGCCCAGTTTTGACACTAACGCAACGCAATTTACGCCGAAAACTTTCACTTTTTACGTCAACGACTCTATCGCAAATAAGAATATGAGAAGTTTGAAAGTATTATTTCCACTTCTGTTTTGCTTGGTTTTCCCACTGTTAACCAAGGCGCGTTCAGTATTCAAATATTTTGCGTCCAGCGGCCGCATCGGAGAGATTGAAGGCTGGATTGCAGGGTCACACCGAGGGTTTGCTCACTCGCTGGGCACCACCTGTACACCCTCCCTGGGCACCGGCACTGCTGGAACTGGCTGGGCACCGGGCAACACTGTACAACCATTTTGGGAGTGAGGAACCCCTCGGGACAAACACTAACAAGATAATTGCAGGTTTCTTTCTTCCGTTCGCCAACGTTGTCCCTGACGTTTGACAGGGAGGACTCTTGCCAAGAAGGGCCGAACTATCGCTGCCAAAGCATATGTAGCTGACGTTTCCGTTTTTATCCGTTGTATGAAAACAAGAAAATCGCTAATTTCTCGTGCAAAGTAATAGTATTATTAAAAACGATATTCCTAAGCCCTTTTTTCGTGAAAAGACCATTCCAAGTAAGAGTTGTGCTTTAAAGTTTATATTTCCTTCGTCAGACCTCTCCGAGGGGTTGCTAACTCTTAATAACGATGTACACCAAGTGTGGCGTGCCGAGGTGCCTGGAGGTGCCACGCCGAGGTGTACACCGGTGGCGCGGAGAGAGCAACCCCTCGGACCTCTCACCGAATATGCACCTATATGGCATTAGATCTTGAGAAAAGGCCAAATCCGCCGCACTGAAACACAAAAAAGAGGGAACTAAAGTTCAAAAGTCCCTTAATCACTCTGAATTTGAGTCTACATCAGGTGCCCGGCCCAACCGGTGACGGGGCCGGTGGCCGCCGAGGTGGCCGCATGTTAGCATTAAACTATGCATGTTTAGAGGCGTTTGAAATATGGATGACCTAATTTACGAACGGCACCGTTGCCGGCGCGTACGGCAGGTGCCGGTGAGTGGGTAGCTACCCGTTTACTCCCCCTTTCCACTTTTCAATCATCCCTTGCACCGTTAACTCATACCCCCGCCGTACCGTAGGGAAAAGAGGATAGCCCAAAGACCGACAGCCGCAAAAATCCCTAAGACTGAACCAGTTCGAGCTAGAGCCAGCACATAGACTGAGGGGGGGGGGGGGTAGGTTCATCCCAAAAATTGATCGAATTTACAATTCATTATAAAGATGCTCAGTAGTGTACCTTAATTGTATTTTAATGTTTATTAGTTTGATGATGAAAGATGAATCAATGTGATACGATTTATTGTTCACTGTATGTTACTGTCGCTTGACGAGAACCCCCTATTTAGCGTGTCCACGATGTGGGTTTATAATATATAATTATTATTCTCTGATTGTTCTATATTCTAAGACCTTAGCAGGCGTTTCTTCGATGTCTGCGAAAAAAGGTCCACTTTTGAAATCGGAACCGTTCATACTTCCGTATTGATGAATTCGCAAAAGGTCTCCAACGTTTCCATGGTGTAGCGGTTATCACGTCTGCCTAACACGCAGAAGGTCCCCAGTTCGATCCTGGGTGGAAACAACCTTTTACTTCCATACAACCAATCCCAAAGTACTTCACGGTTTCGTTTACATTTCTTATCGAACGGTTTCTGGTTCAAATTTTGCGTTTTCACATTGTTAAAAACTGGGTTTGATTTTTTATTTAAAACCTAAAATAGGAATGCAGCAAACGTCTGAGAAAGAAGATATTTTAAAATCTGTCCTGGGATCCAGTACGGTTGGTTTCACATTTTGTATACGAATAGAGTTTTTGTCACAAACAAATACTCAGCCGGGAAATCTAATTTTGGAAGCTTATCCTGGCGTCGCTTGACATGAAACCGGAAATCCGGCAGGAAAGTTAAATTTCTTTGGCGTCATTTGTAAAGATATCACCGTGAAGATGAACACGTGGATGCCCAGGTCTCGGCCCACGTATGCTTAAAATTCTCAAGTTTCGGAAAGTATCAGCAATGTATTGTCACAGCCTTAAGTGCCCAAGCTCTCAAACGTCGAGTGTTAACACAAAATCTGTATCACATCTTATATACAAACAGCGTTAGAACCAAGACATTTGTGACCAAATATGTGTTGAAATAACCTAATTTGAAATCATCCCACTTTTAAAAGCTTTTCATGTAAACAAGCTCATCAAATGCAGAAATCCATGGAGACCATGAAGATTTTGCAAGAACACCTTCAATTTTGATACTGAATGTCTTGCCAGCCAGTCCAACCCTTTAAACCTCTTTTCGATTAGCAAGGTAATAACAAGTTCAATAAACCAAACCGTGGCAGCCTAATACCCCTTCGTCAAAACTTCATTCAGAACGGCATATCATCGATCATATGACGAAACCGTCGAGTTTCCAACTTTTCATTAAGCTTTGAAGTAAGCCGCGTGGTCTTATTTGTTGCTGTTATACCAAAATCCACATATATAGCCCTACATATATATTCACAAGTATACAAGAGCTGAACTAAAGACCTATCAAAGACGAACTTAACTCATTGGAGATCAGGAACCAGCTGCCCGTGAATGGGAAGGTGTGTAGGGGGGGGGGGGGGGGGGTCGGGACCCATCAAAATGCGTATCTATACCTATGTATATTTTCAAGTATACCAGATTATAGTTTGATTTCTGTCACTGTCAAAAACTTAACTCATGGGCAATTTAGACCCACTTGCCCATGAACGTGGAGGGGTTGGAGGGTAGTTCAACTGCACACATATACTCCCAACCCTAATATGTAAAAGGACAAGGAATTTCATCACCTTATCTCCAGTTATCGTCAAGTTAAAACACGAGGGATCTCACACGGAGCAGCCGAAACAAATATTAATTACCAGATCCCCGGATGGTAAGTTTTCTCTCTTTTACTTAATTAGCTTTCCTTATATAGGGTACTGTAATGATTAATGGCCCTCAAATTCTCGACGTGGATCCGGTAAATACTAAACCCCACTCCCCTCAAAGAGGTCATGCTCACGATCCAGCCCCCACCAACCCCGGTCTATAAAAATATTCTTTGAGCCCAAGCTGACTTTGAAACAAAGTAATCTGATCGCAGGTTTGTTTCCTTCCCGGAAGTTGAACCAGAAGATTGACAGCCTGACGAGGACCCTTGCCAAGAAGGGCCGAAATATCGCTGACGAAGAATCGTAGCTGACGTATCCGTTGTATACATTATTGTAATACCGGTCTATATACTGTCAGAAGTTTCATAACAGATAACACAAAGATGCGCAGTTTGAACAGATAGCACTTGGGATGTAATCTGCTGTGATTTTGAAAACGCTATGCATAACAAGCATTGCCAGGAAGAGCCGAAAACCGCCGAAAAAGCATCTGCTGACTTTTTTGTTTGTCGTCAGGATATCGGAAAGTCAACAGATGATTTTTGGCCGTTTTCGGCTCTTCCTGGCAATGCCTGTTATGCATAAGATTTAACGCATAATGTTTTCAAAATCACAACAGACTACATCCCAAGTGTTGCCTGTTGAAACTGCGCGTCCTTATGTTGTCTGTTATGAACTTTCTGGAAGTGTATAGACAGTGTTTTTCTATTCGTTTTGCGGTCAGCAGCGGATTTCTGCCTAGGGCCCAACCTCAGAAAGTGCGACGGCCACGGACCAAGGTAGTAAATCAAAAATACATGATTTCTAAAAACGTATAGTTCATTTTCATCTATTTCATTTCAAATCAGTAAGGCAAAGTACGTTAAACAAATAAGAGAAATTAAACTAAAGTTTGTCTTCTATTAAATTACCAAAAACAACCTGGATCCGGGCCTGATACGAAAATTCATTTTCCGGATTTACGCGACGCCACGGAAACAGTATATGTGAACGAACGGTAAGAAAAACTGGAGGGAAGTAGAATTCATTCATTCATTTACTCTTACTACACAAACTATATAATATAAATATAAATCAAGAAACAAGACCCCCTGAAGCTATCTTGTTCGGGATCCACTACCTATACACTAACCTACACAGAAAATATTCACATTACAATAGTTATATCAAATAAGCATAAATAAAGTACACATACAGACAAATATTAAAGGACCCCTCGCACTATTTAGTCTCCAACTTACAGTACTTTAGATATTTGAATACTTTAAACTATGCTGTGCTTCCAACAAATAACCCACAGATTTTAAGCCATTTCCGAGACCTGTTGACTTACAGCGAAACCAGGAAAGCAATTTACATAACCGGTTTTTCTGATGGAAAAACTTCTCGCAGACAGCAGTCGACAGCGTGATACACATCGAACATAGTAAATCACGGCAAGTGAGAAAATCAGCGTGGTTTTGTTAGAGGGGTTAGAATGTACCGTACGAAATTGGGGTCTCCGAGTTTAGAAATATACGGAGTGATTATGGAAGTAAGTTGCGTTGGTACTATAGGTAAGACAAGTCCTTTAACGGCGAAGAAAAAAGAAGAAACTCACCAGGGGTGGCATAAGCTTGTCAGGGGGCATATTCAGGGCCAGGAAGTTCAAGGCCTGGCTCGCCATGACGGATAGAGTTTCCGCCTGTTCAAAGTCTTCGTCTTGGTCGTCAGGGTAATCTTCAGTTGCCATACAGACGAAGAGAGTGTTGAGGATGGGTTGTAGGAGCTTCAGTTTGAGGATGCTCTGAAACACAAAATACACCTCTAATTAATTCCCTTTCAGTTAAAGATCCTGCCTGGCAATTCAGCAGAAATTTGATAATTTTGTAGCAAAAGCTAATAATGAGCGTGCTCCACCCTTCTACAGATAGTAACTATTAGTTACTATTTCCGTTCCAACCTCACCAAAAGTTACTACGCTGACCGTTACAACCTTCTCGAAATAGCAACTATTTGCTTACCACGCTCGGGAGCGTAGTAACTACGGATCTCTGTAACGTGATTGGTCGGATTCACTCGTGGCATGATATTCTGCTGTAAAATAGAAAAATCGTTCCAGCCTTGACGGCAAAAAGCCAGACTTCATGACGTCATACGTAGTAACTACGGTAAGTAGGATGGAACACGCTCAATATTCTGTTTCCGATAAAACGCTTTTCGATAAAAGTTAATACTTAAGTAAGTACAGTGTGTTGTTTAAAGTACGTCAATTGTTATTTATTGTTTTGAAAGTTATTTGTGACAGTGTTTTTAAATTTATTTTAGTACTCGTATATTCTTTGAGAGAAATAAATAAATAAATGAATGAATGAATGAAAAATTTGTTCAAGTTGAAGTTCTTTCATTTTATTCAAACAATGTTTACAGCGGATACGTCAGCTACGACGGTTACAGGTTTGTTTCCTTCACCGAAGTTGAACCAGAGGATTGACAGCCTGACGAGGACCCTTGCCAAGAAGGGCCGAAATATCGCTGACCAAGAATCGTAGCTGACGTATCCGTTGTAAACATTGTTTGAATAAATGTTTCAAAGTCAGCTTGGGCTCAAAGAATATTTAGTCTTTCATTTTGCAGTTTTGTAGAAAATTCAGGTTCAGGTTCAGGTTCTTTAATTTCTAAAAACTTCCTCACACAATATTTTTCCCACTGGGGTCCGGCAAGGATACGAGATCAATGTTATAAATGAATAAAACGAGATCAATGTTATAAATTATTACAACATTGAGCAGTGAGAAGGACTCGGTCTACTCAGGTGGAAAGACAGAAGAGATGATAAAAGATAACCCATATGAGCTGGATCTTAAGTAATCGCAGACGTCTTCAGGCGGGTGGAAGTTATTATTTAATTTAATTTAATTACAAATAATGCGGCACAACATTTCATGCGCGAGCAAATTAATTGGCACTTGTCATTAACCAACGACTAAAACATATGTACACTTGTCATAGAATAAATACAGTAATTCAGATGAGGTTGTTACTATTACGATACCTTTCAGTTTTACAAGCGACAGGTGTGAGTTTTGGTACTTTCATAGCGTCTTCTCTTGGAGGTCTGGTTTTTTCCGGTTTAAAGTGCGAACACACGATAAGGATTTCCCGGCCGCATTTCCTACACTTTCATCATCAAGCTGAAAAAACTTCCAACTTTTCCATATTGAAGTGATGATGGTGCAGAAAATCGGGGCAGGAATTCCAGCCCGGAGCTCTATATCCTGATCGTGTGTTCGCACTATTAAAGGGTGAAGGATGTTTCGGTAGAAGCATGATGGATGTTTCGGAAGTCAAAGTGACTAACCGGGTTTTCGCGGAAAATCGGAAGCCACTAACGCACAATCACGACTTCGAACCAAGTTGGATACCTGACACCGACTGGCAAAAGCCATATGGCCGAGTGTCCAGTCCTTCTGAATGTTTCGATTAACCAATCAATCAATCAACTTTATTTCCCAAATTGGTTAAAGCTAGAAGACCTCGTCGAAGACAGTTGGGAAGCAATAACGATTCTCATGTCGTTTTTGATAAATTTTTGAACTTTTCGACGGGTATGCACAAAAGAAGGGAAGAGTATAGGGATTCAAAAATTATAATGAACCTAATCAAACTAAACTTATTAATACAATTTCGCAATTACTTCCCTATCTCTCCCATTCATAACTTGATACCTACCTACCTACTCTCTACTAAACTATTAACTTTTACAACCATAATTTCAAAAACAAACTATAAATCTAGGAGACGTGGACTTTAGGATACCTAGAAGTAGCTCATCCCCTCCATTTTGAAAAATAGTATCTCTTATAGTAGAAAGTTTTTCACACTATCAACCGTTTATCAAGAGACCTTCCCCTTCGGCCTTCCCCCTTACCGCTCTACAGCTCCACCTAAGACAACTCATGCCGGAATCCTCGGTACCGCTCGGGCTCTGGCCTAACTGCTTTTCATATTCTGCGAAATCCAATCTAATTTCCGAGTATTCCGATTCGATGGGAAACGTGTGAGGATTTCCTTGAACCGCCAGGAGGACAAAGGAAACACGTGGAAAAAAATGAGAAAGCCTCTGGACGAACTCAGTTCGCCCGTTGACGATAGAGGGAACGCGCCTGCAATCAACTGCAATTGCAGGTTCGTTCCTTCTCCAACGTCAGAGCAAAATAACTCTAGACAGTAATGCTCGAACTTGGAAAAGTGACACACAGTCAAATCGCAGCGACACTAGCTCCGCTAACGGACACGAACATCCCCACTGAAACTCGACCAGTCGTTAAGGAGCGCTGGCTCTGATCCAGAGCAAAATAATTCTAGTCCACCACTGCACACACTAACAGTTTGCTGAAGCTTCTCTCGCGAAGCAAGCTGGGCGGCGATGTGACGGAGGCCATTTTTGATGGATGGGAAGGATAGGTCTTCACATTACTCTCTAGAGTTATTTTGCTCTGTCCAACGTTCTCCTTGAAGTTTCGCCTTAAGGCCACAGAGAATGGCAGCACAACCAGTACCTAAGATCCTACTCATATGAGCAATTCATGCGCGGTATGAAAGAAGTTTTGTCGCCTCCTTTGTGAGTTTCTTCAACTCGAAATTTTAAAGTTCCGTGGGCACATCAAACTGCCCCAATCCCACTCTGTAACAACCTAGGAACAATGCTTACCCCCTAGCTCAGCAGCTTTTTCCACAGTTTCCTCTCTGTGATATTTCAAAGCGTAATTTTTTGGGCCAGTACATGCTCAATTTACTAGCTTGGACAAAGATAAAAGTGATGTTTCTTATATCACCTAGTAGATCTTTATTTTATGCTCAAATCAGCTTGTCTAATTCAGATTTGAATAGGCTATTTGTTTTTGAATGATTTTTGTAGCTATGTTATTTTTTCTAAACTTAATGCATATTCTGGTACATTTTATAAAGTTAATCAAGCTTCACAGCACTATTCTACAAAGAAAAACTTTTAATAGGCACTTAAAACATGGAACTTCTGATGAAATACTAGAACAATCAGGTAAACTGCATCTGCGGGCTTGACTTATTGGTGACTTCTCAAATATATCCTTTTCTATCAAGCATTGCTGGGAGTTTTTGAATTTCCTGCCACGATATCACAGCTCATAAGATTTGGATCGCCGAAATGTCAGAGAGGTAAAGACAAGGGATAACAAGAAAACGGCTGATTTTGTGCTTTAAGTAAAATGCTTTCTTTTTTTGTGCTGATTTTTGAAGTTTAGCGTTTTATTTGTTGTTATTTTTGTTGTTGTGTAATTCATGAACATTTGACTATCTTAACGCACAACTGTATAAAATTATGTTGGACGAGAGAACAAATATTCGGTTTTTTGTTAACACCGTAAGGAATGTTCTGAAGAATAAAGACTGATTGATTGAAGTTTGACAGCATGACGAGGACCCTTACCAAGAGGGGCCGAAATATCGCTGCCAAAGCATCGTAGCTGACGTAGCCGTTTTATGCACTGTTTGAATATATGCTGAATCGATCAACAGTTCCTAATGCCTAACATATAAAATTACCTGCTATGTTTGGTTCTCTGCTTTCTAGTCTTGTACCTCATTTTCAGTTATTACGTTAGTTTGTTTATCAAATATGATTCGCAGTCAGCTTGGGCTGAAGGAATATTTATAAAAGAATATATTAGTTATAACAAGTTCTTAAAATAAATTTTAGTTGATGACATAGGCTGAATTGGTTTTGACAACAAAATTTGATCACTGCAGGTTTGACGAATAGTCCACTATTTGGACACTGACAAGAAATTATTCTATTATTTTACATTTTATTAATGTTTAATTCTTCACTATTTCTTCCTAATATGTAGAGGCAAACGCCAGATTATTATGAAAATCATTATCATCGTTGCTATAATTCTAACATGGATCTGAGCATCCGGAAACTGAGGGATCTTTAGAACGTTCCGAAGGAACTAAAACCTTTCATATAAGTAGTATGTGAGTAATTTATGTGTAACCCGCCATTTGGAAAAAGCGGAGTAAATGAAAGAAAATAAATAAAACACTAATATAAGGTTTGAAGCCAACCTTATTGAAGCTGACCATTCATTACGAAGGAAATAGAAAACCGTAATTTTCGGGGTTTATCTTGATCAGCTAATTGTCCCTCTAAGATGACGTGCGAGGGATAAATATAAATTCGGATATTTCGGTTGCACTTCCGGCAAACCGTCCTCAGCGAAAAAAAAAACAAAACTAAACCATAAAATCCACCACAATCACAACAGGAGAAAGATGCGGAACCAACAGACAATAAGACGAGATGTAACTAAAAACCAGAAGAAAACGGTGCGGATGCAGATAAAAATAAATAACGAAACATAAAATGTGCGTGTTAAAAGTGTATATGTACAAATCTGTGATTATTTACAATTCTGAGCTCTGTGTATATTTAAAATTTAACATCCGTCTGGGAAAGCGCAGAAGCTTTCACCCAGAAAAAGGCCCAATCGAAAAATCCATTATATGTTTGACCACTTTGGATAAAATCTTCCACAAAACTTCCGAATTTATATTTATCCCTCGCACATCATCTTAGAGGGATAATTAGCTGATCAAGAAAAAACCCCAAAAATCACGGTTTTATATTTCTTTCGCAATAAAACACTTCAACACCCAGAAAAAGACACTTAATTTTGAATCTTCGGCGAGGAAGCATTGGATACATAGAGCGTGTTCCACCCTTCTAACAATAGTTACTAATAGTTACTATTTCCGTTCCATCCTCATGAAAAGTTACTACGCTGACCGCTGACCAACCTTCTCGAAATAGTAACTAACAGTTACTATTTGCTTACCATGCTCGGGAGCGTGGTAAGCGTAGTAACTACGCATCTCTGTAACGTGATTGGTCGGATTCGCCCGTGGCATGATATCCCGCTGGAAAATAGAAAGATCGTTCCAGCCTTGACAGCAAAAAGCCAGAATTTGTGACGTCATGCGTAGTAACTACGGTAATTAGGGTGGAACACGCTCATAGTATACTGTTCAAAGGAGGTTACCTTCTTCTTGGTCCTAGCGAGACAGCCGATATAATGAATCGCCTTATTTCTTAGGCTCTCTTCCAATTCCTTATTCCTAATGATTTCCAGACACATTTCCGTCAGGGGTTTCAAATGTGGGACAATGAGGCTTAACTCGCTTTCAAGCAAGACTTCCCAGAGTTCCATGACCTCTGCAGCTCGGTCTTCCTCAGTCACGACGAGCGCCTTCGTCAGGTTCAGCATAGCAGGCAGAAGGGGCTGGATTTTATTCTGGAAAGAAGACAAAACTGGATCATAACAATAACAATAATAATACAAAGCAAGAGAAAAAGGTCTTCGCCTTTAAATAACTCTTAAGAAATTTTGAGTAGACGAACTGATCAGAGTTAAAAATACCATCAACAATGCACTTGAAACTATTGATCGACTCAGCATTAACCGCATCTTCGGTAAGGCTGTTCCAAGGATCAACAATTCTGTTGCCAAAACCCCACTCATGAATTCGTACATGAATGAACGAATTTATTCCCAAAGAAAGTCCCTGAGGCTATGGCGGGAAAACAAAGAAAATTAAAAATAACAATCAGAAATTCGATATAAAACCAAAAAAGAAAATTCATCCCCCCAAAAACGCTCTCGGTGCTCCATAGCTTGCTTGAAGAACCTTCCCAGTCGAAGAAGGTCAAATACTTTTTTCTTCCCTTCGTTTTTTTTTTTTTACCAAAGCCTCCTCTTCCATCAATTCCTACCCACAAATCTTCCCTCTCAATCTAATTCAAATTTCTTCCAATCCAATCCACAACCGAAATCAGATTGGACCGATACCGCGGAGGAGCTTGAGACATTCTGCAACTTCTGGTGCATTTACTCACTGCGTAAAATCCGCTTGTATTTTACACACGTATTTGGGCTTGAAAATATCTCTAGCAGTACGGAAGTATCTGAGAAATCGGTCCGTTTTGTATCTAAGTACGTCCGTATTGCTAGAAATCTTTTCAAGCTAAAATACGTGCGAAAAAAAACCTCGGATTTCAAAAAACGCTCGGATTTTACGCAGTGTGTAAACCCACCATTACACGAAGGTTCAACGTTTATTAGATGAAACGAAAGTGAAATAGTTTACTGAAATACTAGGAGAAGAAAAGCGATTGTTTTTCGGTGAACTAAGCTAGGTTTCCACACATGGCGGATTCCACCGCTCCCAACAAAACTTGATCGATTTTCTCGGCTGCGACTGTCCGGAATTCCGTCGGGAAGGGCAGAATCGGACAAGTGGGGCGGAATTCAACAAGCGGCAAACAAGCTTTCGATATTCCATAGCCAGCTTGAGGAGCCTCCTGAGCCGACGAATGTCTCGAAAATTTGTCTTCCTCATATTTATTTTTTCTTTTACCAAATCATCCTCCCCCATCATTTCCACCCCCAAATCTTCCTTCCCAATCTAATCCATAAGCGGGATTGGATTGGACCGTTGCCACGGAGAAGGTTGAGACTTTCTGCAATCCCACTCACAGACATGGTCAAGGCTACACAAACTGAGTGTGAAATAGTTTACGAAGCATTAGGAGAAGAAAGGCGACTGCTTTTCAGTGAACTAAGCTAGGTTTCCACACATGGTGGATTCCACAGTTCCCAACAAAGCTGGATCGATTTTCTCGGCTATAACTGCCCGGGTTCCGTCCGGAGGGGCGGAACCCAACAAACGGGGCAGAATCAGACTAGAGGGCGGAATCGGGCAAGCGGGGCGAAATCAGACGAGCGGGACGGACACCGCCTTCTTAGGAAACGTAGCTTTACAGCCGGTCACGACTTTGCGAACAGAAACCAGTATAACTGTCAGGTTTCATAATTTCATAGAATTACTAATTACAGCAGGAAATTTAAAACAGTACACCGTATAGATTCTCCGAGTCAAAACCTACGCCAACAAGGATCTCGCCCGAAACGCTAAATTGCTGCGCCCGAGCACCGGCGCCTGATGTATAACCCGTTCAAAAGTTAGGCATGCCACTAGATTCTGGGTTCCCCATCTCTCCACTCCCCCCATGATGTTCGGATCGGGGAAGCGATTATTCTCAATTTTACAAGTAATGAACTGATTGTCAAAGATGCTCCTCAGCCGGGATTTGAACCCAGGACCCCCTGCTTACAAGGCAGTCGCTCTACCAACTGAGCTACCGAGGGGCTTGTGACAATAGTCCGGTAAAAGCCGGCCATAGGAACAGTGATCCCGCTCGAAGGCAAATTCATCTAACTAGTTCACATCCCCATGTCACGTTAGTCTGTCCGGGTCCCTAATCAGCCTTCCAAGTTTAATCGTCTTAGCACGTCTGGAACTACTCGCGGGATCATCAGAATTCTGACCCCAAACTCCCCCACAGTGCCCGAATCTGGTCCAGTTTACGTCAACGATGTATCTAGGACTTGCGGTTGTTCTTCTCATCAAGTTTAATCTCGATCCCTCCACTCTAGGCGTTTCCCAAGATCCCCCCCCCCCCCCCATCGTCTGAGACTATGGGTCTTCGAATATATCAAGTTTTATTAAGATCCGATCACCCGTTCAAAAGTTATAAGTAACTCAAGATTCCGACCCCCCCCCCCCCTCTCCACTCACTCCCACGATACTCGGATCGGGTAAGTGATTATTTCCAACTTATTCGTTTGAGGTCCCCGATCCGCCTGACAATTTTCATCTTCCTAGCTTATTTGGAAGTGCCCAAACTAGGAAAACCCGGACCAACCGACAGACCGACGGACGGACAGAAATGCGATCACTATATGGCTATAGGACAAGTGCCATAAAAAGCTTCAAATTTATAAAAACAATACTTTTTTTCCTCCACAATGATAATGATGACAGACAAAAATGTTAAACGGGATCAGATACTCATAATGATTCAAAAATCAAAATACCCCCCCCCCCCTACACATGAGTGCTCTGTGATAAACTTTGACGTTTAAAAACTGCAGTTCGAGAGAATGAGCTATAAAAAGGGTGGTCGAATGGACGTGGGCTGGGATGATACAGCATCTATACCAAAATTCTTACCACAGATTCCGATCCCACGTACGGAATCAGGTTGATCAAAGCCTTTGCTGCATAGTAGGCCGAGTCCGTCTGTGGCTCCTGGAAAGCCTTGTCAAAAGCATGTCGGAAACTTCCAAAGTTTTTCAAAACCATTTCCGGAGCGCTGTCCGAAACGATGCTCACCAGATGCATGCCGATCTGGAAAAAGGTAAATCAATAAACTGACAGAAATACAACGGCGTAAGACGATGGTGTCTGGGAGTCGCGGCAAGCTGTCTGGTCATTTCGAGCTGAAAACTGGGGAAGAGAATCCGCTGCACGATTGGAATTGATTCAGCGTCTCCATTTTCTACCTCAAGAGAAAGCGCTCACAACTTGTATACTAGATGGAATAGATGTACCGACTAATTACGCTGACGACTTTTGAATAAAAGCAGTACAACAAAAGGAATAGAATGAATTTTCGCATTCTTGATACTGAGTATGGAGAAGTACGTTTATCGTTCAACAAAAGTAAAAGTGAAATAAAATGATTTTATGGCAATTGCTCATCGGCCAAATGCCATATAGCGATCGCAATTTCTGTTCGTCCGTCGGTCCTTCTGTCCCAGTTTTGCTAGTTCGGGCACTTCCAGATAAGCTGGGACGATAAAACATGGCTGGCACAGGGCCAGAATAAATTAAATCAAATCAAGTTTATAGCCAGAATTATCCGAAAACAAACAGCACTGGCATGTCAAAGATAGGATCGGGTCCGATTAAATTAGAAATAGTCGCTTCCCCGGTCCGACCATCTGGGGTGGAGAGAGGGGGGAAACCGGAAAGATTAGGAAAAATGAGGTACTTCTAACTTACGATCGGATGATCGGATCTTAATGAAACTTGATATATGGAAGGACCTCATGTCTCAGACGTTCCATTTTAAATCCAGGCCATGAAACTTGGGATGAAACTTGGTAGAAAGAAACAAGAATAAGTCCTAGATACGTAATTGACTTCACCCGACCGGATCTGCTCACTTTACTCAGGCAGTAAGAGGTGGATTAGGAATCCAAATTTTTCTACTTTTTTTTTCGTAGTTGATCGAAAGATACGTCAGCTGAACTTAGTCAACTTTTCAAGCTGACTTACCAGCCTAAAAGGCTTGAGCCTAAAGAGGGCCTTTGCCAAGAAGGGCCGAAATATCGTTTTAGTAAACTTCAGCTGACCTATCTGTTCGTCACTATCAACTATGGTCTCAATCAGCTTGGGTGACGGATTTTTTTTTGTTTATTTTTCTTTATAGTTTGTTTTTTTGGGGGACTGGATTTCAGAGTTTTTAGTTTTTGTTTCGTGCTCTGACCAGGAACCGAGTAAGTGCTTGATTTTTCTTTCTCTTTTTTTCTTTATAATAGTTTTATGCTGGTTAACTTCTTGTAAGGTTCTTGTATGAAGTTCTGGAGGGCGTTCTACGTCACTAGTTTTTTTTTTTTTTTATAAACGCCAGATCTAATGAGAAAAATAAATCTAAGAGGAGGGTAGCCTAGTGCTGTTTTGAGATTTCGGCTCTGGAAACTGTAAACTAAGCAAGAAGAATGTGGCGTGACAGAAATACAACGGCATAGGATAAAGTTTGCCTAGGACTAAGGGCGATGTCGTTTAGGGCAAGACGATGTTTGCACACCT
>JAKZAP010000017.1:10918287-11104575 GCA_023053575.1 Branchinecta lynchi
GGTCTAGCGTAAATGCCTCCTTCTGGATTTTGTTGGAAAACTCAAACATATACGTCCCTTGCCAGACCTATTCAGGTGACACAATTAATCTTTGAAGGCCATTGCCTATGGTCACTAGTAGGTATAGCGTAAATGCCTCCTTCTGGATTTTGTTGGAAAACTCAAACATATACGTCCCTTGCCAGACCTATTCAGGTGACGCAATTAATCTTTGAAGGCCGTGGCCTATGGTGACTTTATTTCAATTTTTTTTAATTTTTTTTTAATTTTGTATATTCTAATCTAATTCAATTTTGTTTAATTGCTTATCGAAATGCATACACAGATACAAATCTTAATCGCTGTACAACAACCTCCTTTTGCACAAATTCGGCTTATCCGCCTCTTAAGCTGCGTTCGATTTGACTCACCCTTTTTTCAGTCTTGTCTGCTTGTTACTGCCTTGTCACGGATTAAAGCCGTTTTATTTAGCCTTGTCAGGTGAATGAATCCACGGGCAAGCATCACAAATAAAACGCAGTCAAGAAATCTACTCGAGACAGGACCGAAACTTGCTCAGAGATCAAGTCATCGTTCACCTCGTCCTGTCTGGCAGGGCACTGACAATTGCCAGCTGATATAACAAATAAAACGGCATTAAAGGACACCTGAATGAAGAGTACCAAGTATCATCCGTATCTGTAGGACTTCCGTTAACATTGCCTTCAGAGAACACAATCCAGATACGAAATGGTGTTTCCAAGCTATGGTTTTTGCTCCATTTTGCATCCGTCCTTATTTCAGTACCGAACAATTTCAGAAATGAACAGATGTCTCCAATCAACCCTTCTTCTGGAATATTTTTTAAACAGATAAGCCCAAAATGTATATCTAGAAGAAATTCCAACACGGTCCGGGCAGCACTGTACAAGATTTGAATGAATTGCGCTTTTTGTCTTGTTGTCTTGGAGTCTGCATGTGCAAAAATGTCCAGAAACGAACATCCCTACATGAAAACGTCACGCTCACGAGAAGAATGCTCTCCGTGGCCTTTCTGTAAATGTATTCTCCATGGTGTGTTCAAGTATGGTTTCATTATTCAGGTGTCCTTTAAGGGGACGAGGCAGTTTAATAAAACGGCATTTGGCTGACAGCACCGAGACATGGCTAAATCGAACGCGGCTTTAAACTCACGAGTGATCACAGGAATTCATTTGAACGAACCTTGGCGTCTGTTTTTCAAAGAACCAACTACGTCACCAACTACCAAATTGACTCCTAATCGAACTTGAAAAAGAGTCCTTTCCCCTTCGAGGGGTCTTCTTGATTTCGAAGTCGTGGATGATTGTCACAGAATCCTTGAAATCTAGAATCGATATTCTCAAAAGATATTTATATTTATCACCCTGTTCCAGGTTTTCGTCAGCCTCCTTTGCCCTCCGCTGATTTTGAAGCTCGATTTCAAGTCCAGAGAGGAGCTTCTTCTCATGCCGCAAACGGAAGAAGAATACCTGGATGAGATAGCTGAGAAAGACACCGATGAGACCCCCTCTGAAAATTCCTGGAAAGATCCTTCGTCACGCAGGGAGGTAAGTAAATATAGTAACCACCCGGGCTGGACAATACCAGTATGAGAGAGAGAAAGAGAGAGTTTAAGAAGTTAATTTAATGAGAAAGAGATAGTTTAACAAGACAACCGGCTGTGAAGCACTGAAATGGTTGGATTAAAAAAAGAAACAAAAAAGAACATGAAACACGAAATATAATTCAAGCCACTGACGGAACCTCTGATTTTGGGGATACCTTAATCAGGGGGGGTACTTGGTACCTACTGTACTGACTTAGAAATCAAGCAATCAGAATTCCTTTATAGTGGAGTAGGTCAGGTTTAAGGTAAGGTAACCAGAGGTTAGGGTAGGCTACCAAGCGTTAGGCATAGAGTATGCCTAACGGTAGCTATACCAGCGTCTGGCATACGGTATCGCAAAATAAGGGATTTCTGATGGATTGGACGCCTTCTTAAAAACAATCGAATAAACTTTACGTTATCTAATTAAATGTTTTGTTTTCTTCTGTTTTCTTTTCTTCTCCCGTTCTTTTGGTTCCTTTTCCATATTTCATCTCTGTTTTCCTTTCGTATTTATGCTATTTCATTTCTTCTTTGGCACCGCGTCGTGGTTTTAGCTAGGCCTACACAAGTGCCTTCCCCTTCAAGGCAAGCAATTCGGTTATGTCCAAGGTTCTTGTGTTTTTCGTATGTAATAAAATACTTGACAGGGAGTAAACGATCCGTTCTGTACGAGGTTCACCTTTCTCTTCGAAGGCCGGACACGACAATCCAACATTCGGAATAGAGGAAGGGGTGAAGGCTGCAACCGTGATCATCCCGCATGCCGAGGCGAGTGCGGCTCTCAACGCTAACCCCGATACAGGCGTTGTCTTAACCGCTGCAGAGCACACGACGGGTGTCAAATACCGCAAGCAGCTAACAGTGACCAAGAAGTTGTACGAATTTTACGGAGCGCCGATCACGAAGTTTTGGACGCACTCGGTAAGATGGTACACTGAATCTTTAAAGCTGAACCGAATAAAACTGATAATAGTTTTTATCTGAATTCTCAGTTCCACGTCCTCAATTCTCGTACAAATCACCGTGTCTGCTCTTATCGCTTCTCAGTTTTCGCTTTTGACAAAAACACTAATTCAGTCACCCGCTAATACCTCATTATATGGACTGAACTTCCGCCCTTGTTGACCAATCAGGAAGGAGAACGAAAATCGAGAAGTGACTATCGAAGCAACTTCTCGATTCTGCTGAATTGCGAATTGCCCCATTCTCGATTGAATACAAGAGAAGGAAAATTGGCTTCGTCTCAATAGTCAAAACACGCGAAATGGGAGAATTGAGAGAACAACCGCGAGGAGAATTGTCATACAAAACGCAAGTGTCTCTCTCCTCGTTGGTGATTAATTCAGTTGGAGATAAGGTCAGAACCATATATTAGTTGCGTTTTGGCAGATACCATGGTATCTGATACCACGGTCTAAAGTGTTTTTGCAGTTATCGTGGTATCTGATACCACGGTGAAAAGGCGTTTTTGCAGTTATCTTGGTATCTGGCCAGTGATCGTGGTGTCTGATATTCAGATACCTCGGTCCGACCGTGGTAACTGATAGTGGTATCTGAAATTGATAGGAAAGAAGTTTGGCACTTAGTGATGTGACTGAATATCAGTTTTTCTTTTGGGATGACTTCGAAAAGCGCAATTTCGGCAATCGTCAGTTTTGCACAGCAACCGTATATCAGATACCACGGTAACTGCAAAAATGACTAACTGCAAATCCGCTTACCGTGGTATCTGCAAAAACGCAACTTTTGTAACATAAACTGTAACTACCTCAACTTGCGCTTCTAACCTACTTCCTGGACAAGTAGGACGAAAAACTATAGTGGGAGAAAACACGCCGGAGGAAACTGTTTCGTCGTAGCCAAAGTTTGTTGTATAGCTTCGTTATCGGAATTAGGAATTTTAAAGAATCTTAAAGAACCCCAAATATCTTAAAGAACATGCCGTACCAATAATACATAGCGGATGTACTTCCAGAGTCTCTCCATCCCTACTTGTTCCCAGGATTTGACACTTCTTATGGTGTATTTCATTGCCCCTATAGCCACTACTCTGATTTATACGCTTGCCACTACTCTTGCGTGTTTGGCGCTTTTCGAGGCACACGAGGCTCCTATTATTTTTCAAAAGCCAAGAGCAATGAAACTTTGCAGCGTTTGGAGAGAAGAACGGCTGAAGCAATGCGTAATTCGTTGAAAGCGGATCCGAGTCTTAAACTAGTCAGCTATAACGGGACGTCGGAGCAAAAATGCTACACGTTGCGAGTTGTCCTTAAAGTTTAACTGAAAAGCAAACTTATTTTTGTGTAATTTAGTTGAATACACTGAATGATATGGATTCTGCAAAGGGATTTTTTTATGTTCCACTATCTACTCTGGTTATGGCGTTCAGAATATCTGCGGCCGTCCCCACAACGAAAATTCTACTATGACGCGTGAAATTTTAATCTGAACACAAACGCTGCTTTTCAGTGGGCAGTGGTGAGATCCGTGAAGATTGCTTAGTGCCTGAACAAAAAAAAATCAAAAATTTTTCTCGTAAGGCATACAACAAAAATATAAGCGCATAGAGGTATCTCAAATCCCACCGAAATTCCACTATTTGAAAATCGATTATTCGTGAATAGCGGAACAACCAAGTAACACATTTTCAGCGGTTCTTGAAGCAAATTGAAGTGAATAAGTGATGGGTAAGTAGATTATCCTATCCCAGCCCTTTTTGGTTAAACTTTAAAGAAAGATCCCATACAGTTAAACACTGGGAAGTTGAACTCTTTTGGTACTTATCTTGTAGGTTGCGTACTTCGTCTTTCTCTGCCTCTACACCTACACTGTATTGATCCGGTCTCGACCAGACCCGGAATGGAACGAATACTACGTCCTTATTTACTGTATCACACTTGGACTTGAGAAAGTTCGAGAAATCGCAGCCGTTGACGGGGTCGGAACTCGGTAAGATTCATGCAGAACTATTAGTTTTTTTTTTCCCAAACCGCTTATTGAAGTTGCGTTTTTTGGATGTAGTTTCGGCGTAGTTTCGCTTAGAAGCCATTTTATTTGTCCATTCCATTTGCTGTAGTTTCGAAACCTGAAACTACGAAGCTCAAACTACAAACTACCTCGCAGACATAGTTTGGTGTAGTTGACTTTTCGGAAACAAGAACTCAATAAAACGCAAGTAAAACGTCATAAAAAAATAAAAAAAAAATCATGATTAGCAATTATGACATATCATGATTAAAATCATGACAAAAATCATGATTTTTGTCATGATTTTTGTCATGATTTCTTAGTGACTAAATGTCATGATTTATTGACGGCTAAATCATGATTTAGAAAGTCATGACTAAGCGAAATGACAACTAGAAAAATCATGAACAACACGTACATGATTTGTGAACAACATAGTCATGACTTTTTCATGACTTTAATGACAAAAATCATGATTTTTGTCATGATATTTATCATGACTCTTTATATCGAAAATCATGACTTTTTTCGTGATTTGCTTTATCATTTCTAAAATCATGACATTTAGAAAATCGACAAAATATCACACATGAGATCATGAAACTTGAATCATGACTTCATTTTGACATGTCATGATTTTTGTCATGATTCTTAATAAACGAAAGTCATGATTTCTTGATGATGATTTTGTCATTTTTAAATCATGACATTTCGAAAATCAGTATAAAAATCACAAAAATTGAGTCATGACTCTATTTTGATACTTCATGACAAAAGTCATGATTCCTGTCTTGATTTTTGTCATGATTCTTCGTAAACGAAAGTCATGATTTCTTGGTGATTTGACTTGTCTTTGTTAAGTCTTAAAAAAAAACTTAAAACTTGATTCATGACATGTCATGATTCGCAACAAATGAAAGTGACTTTCTTGGTAACCTGTTTTGTCCTTTCTAAAATCATGACATTTCGAAAATCAGCAAATTGACCTTAAAATCATGAAAAATAAATCGTGACTTTTGTCTGATTCTTAATAATGATAGTCAGGACTTAAAATCTCGACTTCATAATCGATACAATAACGATTTGTCACGACAAAAATCACGAACGTCACAGTCTGGTCAAATTAGTATAACCGCATGTATTCAGTTGCTTTTGTGCAAAATGATCTTGATTTTGAATAACATTCTTTTATTCTTTTGTAGGCAGGAAAGCAAGACGTATAACCATTTTTGCTGGGCCTGGCTGCGAACGTTTTGCTGCGCTTGGATGACCTCGATGGCTTTATCGCCATCGCATGCTTTATTTTTGTTATGCTGTGGTGACAAAGTCTGCTTTGCTATTATTTCTTCATATTAAAGTAACGGTCTTTTCAGTTCTCGCATGCTTCTTGTGGTCGGGTGCTGTATGTGGGCCTGCACGTGGTGAAGGAAAGTGGATGCAGGGTCCTATCATAGATGGACCAAAACATGCATGAAGTTGTGCCCTGTTGGTCTTGCGAGCGGTCGAGCGATGTGTCTGCGAGCTCGACAACGTACTAGCTAGTGAACTAAAACTTAAAGGAGCTTCATTTATGGATGGACACGTCTCAGCTATTAAGTATACATGCATCCAGAAACATGCTCGTCATTAGACCTCTCTATTCCGATATCCTACAATTCACTTTCAGATCATCATCACTAAAACTTCTTATTGAAAAACTGGCTTATTTAGTCCAAAATTAACGATATGGACTTTCAGATACGCACAAACATCAAATAAACCAGGAACAAATGTTTCAGATAACAGATCACACAATTTTGTATGATTTCTTTGACTATTAATCCAGACAATCGGGCCTTTGTAGATCTGTTCTTTGTCAGTGTTTGTCAGACAGACGGACGGTCAGTCGGAGTATTTTTAAGACCTCATAGGTGGTCGGAAAAATAGTTAACTGGGAAACTAAAAGCAAGTTACGATCAGAGATGGGCGAAACCGATCATGAAATGATTAGAATCCGAATCCAGGGGTAGACATCACTGAGGAGGGTTGGTGGTCGAAATCAAATCTTGGATTGCCTAAGCCGACTGTGTAGAATTGGGAAACGGATGCTAGAAGGATCTAGACTAGAAATTTGGTGGGATTCGTACGAGTGAGGGTTATACAGAATCGGATTCGCCCATCTCTGATGACCGGTGCATCTTTATGAGTCACGAATACATCTTCGTCGGACACAGATGAAACTTCTTATTGATTAAGAAACGGCTAGTACCAAAATTAACGACATGGACTAGAGCTTCCAGATATATCAACACCAAATAAACCACAAACAAATGTTTCAAATGCAGTATTATTCATGCAGTAATTATTCAAAGTAATAGATACAGGCGAGTATTCCATAATAGAAACGTAGAACGAGGCTATTAATGAATTTTCAGCCCCATATTAATAACAAAACCGAAGTTGATGAAAATGCAGAAAAAAACCTTTCCTGTCATCGCCCCAATCGTGCAGCAAAAAGAGCGTCCGTGTAAAAAATTCAATCTCAGGACTAGTTTTTTCACTATAGTGGTATTTGAAGGTAATTTACTTTAATAAGATATTTATAGTCGGTAGAAGCTTCAGTTATTTGTTACAGGTTTTTATAATTCCCCGACGTTGACCCAGAGGATTGACAGCCTGACGAGCACCCTTGCCAAGAAGGGCCGAAATATCGCTGATGAAGAATCGTAGCTGACGTATCCGTTGTAAACATTGTTTTGAATAAATGTTTCAAATAATGTGTACAACGGATACGTCAGCTACGATGCTCGTAGGGGAAAGCAACAAACCTGTAATCATACATCATTACAGGTTTGTTTCCTTCCCCGACGTTGACCCTGAAGACTGACAGCCTGACGAGGACCCTTGCCAAGAAGGGCCGAAATATCGCTGACGAAACATCTTAGCTGATGTATCCGTCGTATACATTATTTGAATACATGCTTTTATTCTTCTCGAATTATCATGGGAAGAACCAAGTTTGTCGAAATCGTCAATATATCCGGTACGAATCCGGGCCTACAATGCATCTGCTAGATTCTAACGTTCATTTTAGAGTGAACTGAGGAGCTACAACATAATTTACCCCTACTTTACTTTTAATTCTATGTGCAAATTAACATTTCCGCATAGAATTTTGCCAGATTGATCCGGCCTCTATAGTGATAGGATCTCCTGCCGGAACTGGATTTGAAGAATCCGGATTTTGAAAAAAGACCAGATTTCGAAAAATATTTCCGGAAATACGAAGAGTCTGGTCATTGAAGATCTTTCAGGGTATTTTCTGATTAAGTCTTGATTATTGGGATCTCAAAACGTTAGTGGAGGGATACCTATGACATCGCAAAAGTTGTCCGTCCGTCGAATGAGATGTTTTGATGGAACTTGGTGTGAGAATTGTTTGGTTCAAGGGTAAGGTCAAGTTCGTAGATGGGCTCTGTAGCCCTAAATTTTTTACAAATTACGGCCAAACTACTCAACTTCAGACAAAACTGTTGCTTTCAGTGATTTTGGCCGGATTCCGGGCGAACTATTTGTCCGGCAAGAAAATAGTTTTCATACACTGATCCAGGACGTCTCTTCACGCCTACATCCGACCTCTAATCAACTTTCAGTGGAACTTTTACTTTCAACCATTTTTCGGTTTTGGACGGATTCCGGATGAACTGCTCGTCCGGAGAGAAAAAAAAATTGAATATAAGGATTCAGCAAGGCTGCTTACCTCTGTTTCAATACCTCTAATCAACTTCGAGTAAAACCTTAACTTTAACAAATTTTCCAGAAATTCTGTCGGATTCCGGGCGAACTATTATTCTGGTGAGAAAATATCTGTCATCTTCGGATTCAGCATGGTTTCTTACCCCTAAATCGACTATCTCATTAGCTTTTAAAAATATTTTGCTAGCCCCAACACTTGAACCCCCTCCCCCACCCCAAATATAGATTTACGGAGCCCATCTATGAACTTGTCCTGTTCTTTTACCCATAGTTTCCCCACACCAAGTGTGAACAAAATCTTGTTTTAACACAACCCAACAATCGTGTGTCAAAATACTCAAATTCTATGCATTTTCTTTGTTTTGAATCTTGCGGATTACAACAAGGAATACGAGCTCAGGTAACTATGAGGAGGAATTATTGAGAAACAAAGATAGGTTTAACTAGAAATACCGAAGCAAAATTTATTTCTTCAGTATGTAAACCATTCTATAAGGTTCAATCTAGTATGTTTATCATATTTGTGGGTCCCTTTTTAAGCCGGATAGATTTTTCTCAAGGAAGATTTCTCTGGATATTTGAAATCTTGTGTGAGGTTGGGTATCTCTCCTGTATCACTCCACTTATGTTTTGGAAAAAAAAAAAAAAATAGTTCTTAGGTATACTACTGAACGTTCTATATAAATTGCTGGGTATAACCAACAATAGGCATGGACAAGCAATATCATAGGCTAGGTAACTTGATCTCCTTATAAGCAGGACACACATCAACAGTAGGGAACAGAGAATCGAAAACTCAAATATCAAAGCCTGTGTTCGTTAATATCAACGGAACAGTACGAAACATTAAATAACAATAAAATAATTAAGAAACATACCCATAATAAAATTAGCGCCAACGCCTTTCATCAGCAAATTTGAATCAAATCTAAACCGCGCGCTAAAAGCAAAAGAGTCATGGCGCGGATTGAACTTAATACCTCTGTAGTTTTCGAAATCCCTCTCACGGTTTGAACCAAGCTACAAGGAATTATCAGTCCTGCATTCCTAACCCAAAGGCAATGATTTAGGTCTGCTGACAACTGACCGACAAGGTGATGGTTTAGCACGTACGGGGCAGTTTTATGGCACCTGAGAATTGCGGGTTCAACAAAATAGTTTTAATTTGTACTAATTCCGGCCAAATTTCCAAATTTCCGACCGATTCAAAACTTTCATGATTCGTTATTAGGATTTTTAGAGATCACAACATTTCTACCGCTATGATGTTTCATGATTTCTGAGATCACGACGGCTTCATTCCTCACTGAAATGATCTGTTATTGGTAAATCAAAATCATAATTCTTCTCAAAATGATTAGTTTATGATATTTTGAATCGTAAAGACTGAATCATATTTTTCATAATTCGTGGTTACGACTTTTTATGATTTCCAAGGTCACAAAACTTATATCACTAAGATCTTCCTTGATTTTTAAGATCACGACGGCTTAAATCATCATAGAAGTGATTTTTAATGATTTTTTATAATCATTTAAGTTCCAATTATGATCTTTTCAAGATCTTTTGAAGTCACGAAGACTAAATCATAAATGCCTAACTCCTGTTCATGATTTATTATGATTTAGAGAAAACATGAATACAAATTATCGTGATTTTCCGATAAATAATTATGACTATTGTCTGATCATGACTTTTTCGTGACATCAATGTCATATAAAAGGAAAATCATGATTTTTCCATGATTTATTTAAATGGGAAATCATGATTTTGTTATGACATTGTGTGACATTTTAATGAGTTTTTCCGTACATCATGCATTATTTTTGTTATGCTGTGGTGACAAGTCTGCTTTGCTATTAATTGTTTACATTCTATTTATATCTATATTATATACCATTATAATTATCATCTTCGGATTCATCATGTTTTCTTACGCTAAATACCCCAACAGTACCTCATTAGAAAAGTCATGTGTCCCAAAATACTCAAATTCTATGCCTTTTCTTGGTTTTGAAGCTGCTTGTGGATAACATCAATGAATACGAGCTCAGGTAACAATGAGGAGGAACTGTTGGGAAACAAAGATAGGTTTAACTAGAAATACTGAAGCAATGTTTATTTCTTCAGTGTGTAAACCATTCTATTTATATCTATATTATATACCATTCTAATTACCATCTTCGGATTCATCATGTTTGCTTATCCCTAAATAGACACTCTCATTAGAACAGTCATGTGTCCCAAAATACTAAAATTCTATGCCTTTTCTTGGTTTTGAAGCTGCTTGTGGATAACAGCAATGAATACGAGCTCAGGTAACAATGAGGAGGAACTGTTGGGAAACAAAGATAGGTTTAACTAGAAATACTGAAGCAATGTTTATTTCTTCAGTGTGTAAACCATTCTATTTATATCTATGTTATATACCATTCTAATTATCATCTTCGGATTCATCATGTTTGCTTACCCCTAAATAGACACTCTCATTAGAACAGTCATGTGTCCCAAAATACTCAAATTCTGTGCCTTTTCTTGGTTTTGAAGCTGCTTGTGGATAACAGCAAGGAATACGAGCTCAGGTAACAATGAGGAGGAATGGTTGGGAAACAAACATAGGTTTAACTAGAAATATTGAAGCAATGTTTATTTCTTCAGTATGTAAACCATTCTATAAGCTTCAATCTAGTATGTTTCTCATATTTGTGGTCTCCTTTTTAAGTGAGATAGATTTACCTGGAAATTTGAAATCTTGTCTGAGGTAGGGTACCTCTTCTGTATCAATCCACTTATGTTTGGGAAACAAGTAAATAATAGTTCTTATGTATACGACTGATCTGTTCTATAAAATGCTGGATATAACCAACACTAGGCATGGATAAGCAAAGCAATATCATAGGATAGGCTATCTTGATCTCCTTATAAGCAGGACACACATCAACAAAAGAGAACAGAGCATCAAACACTCAAATATCAAAGCCTGTATTTGTTCATATCAACGGAATAGTACAAAAAACTAAACAACAATCAAAGACATAAGAAACATACCCATAACAAAATTAGCGCCAACGCCTTTCATCGGTAAATTTGAATCAAATCTGAACCGCGCGCTAAAAGCAAAAGAGTCATGGCGCGGATTGAACTTAATCCCTCTATAGTTTTCGAAATCCCTCTCACGGTTTGGACCAAACGACGAGGAATTACCAGTCCTGTATTCTTGACACAAAGGCAATGATTTAGGTTTGCTGACAACTGACAGACAAGGTAATGCTTCAGCCATGAAATCCAACTACTTGGAACGTATGCAGCAGGTGTTATGGCACCTGAGAATTGCGGGTTCAACGGAATTTGTACTAATTCCGGCCAATTTTCTAGACAAGACCAGCAAATGCAGTCTTGGTGATCTTCACTTTTCCGATTTTATGGCATTGAAATTCGAAAGAAAATGAATTTCACATGAATATTATAGCGTTTCTTTTGGACAAAAGAAAGAATACAATTTTAAAGATGAGCAAAAAAATCTCGCCGTCGAACGCTCAGCTGTGAGAGGCTACTAAGTAAAATTCGAGCATCTTTCTTGGTCAATTCACGTCACCACAACATTTGACCGAGGGCTCCCCCCCCCCCCAGAATCAAAGTTCCGTGCACATATTTGAAGCACAACGCTTTAGATGGGTTGTAGCACCAGTTTCTAAAAACTTCCCGGTATGATCTGTTTGTGATTCTGAAAATGATAAAGACTGAGCCACAACTGTCAGAATTGATGGTCATGATTCATTTTGATGTCCCGTATCACACGACTTCTCATTATGACCTGTTTACCGATGCGAGATTACGATTTCTTATGATTTCCCAGGTAACAAAACTCACATCGCTACGATCTTTCATAATTTGTAAGATCACGACGGCTTGAATTATCACAGAAGATGGAATCATTAAAATTCCAATTCTGATCTTTTCAAGATTTTTGGAGTCACAAAGACTAAATCATACATGCGTATCTTATGTTCAGGATTTGTTTATGATTTGGAGAAATCATGAATATGAAATATCGTGATTTTTCTGATAAATAATTATGACTATTGTCTGATCATGACTTTTTCGGGACACCAATGTCATACACAAGGTAAATCATAATTTCTCCATGATATTTTTAATGATAAACTTGGAAACTATGATTTCTTATGACAGTGTGCGACATAGTACTCGACCACGCGCAAGACCAGCATGCAACGACAGATTGAGTTGACACGAAGTCCACTGCATGCAGTGTTTTCGCCCGTCAATGGGAATTGTGCGTCCATCTTCCTCCACCACGTGCAGGCCAACATATGCAGGCCCCGACTACGAGAAGCATGCGAGAACTGCAATAGATCTAGTTGTCGGATTTTAATATGTAAAGCAATAAATCGAAGTTAGTCATTCACCAGGGGCAACAAGAGCATAGATGCAGATAGGCAATAACTTGAGGGATATGCCGCTATCTGCTATGCTTACCTACAAATGAATAAAAAAATATCGGAAATCAACAAGTCGTAAAACCTGGCTTTCAATATTAATATGACCTTTGTCTACGGTATGACAAAAATCATGATGCAAGGTGAATTTATGATTTCTGAAACATCAAGACTGGATCACAACGTTCATAGTTCATGGTTATTAGTTCCTGTGTCAAACAATTTACGGTGCTAAGACATTTCGTGATTTATGAGATTGCCACGCCTAGAGTCAAAATCGAGATGATATTTTAATAATTTATCAAAGTCATAAAACTTCCGAATATGATCTTTAATGATACCAAGATCACAAAATTTCAGGATATGTGATACTTTTCTGATTTTCAAGATCATGACGGTTTATGTTAGCTTAGAAATGATCTTGATGATTTAAAAAAATCATAAAACTTTGCAATATGACCTGGTTATGACCTGCAAGATCATAAAGACCGATTCAAAACTTTCATGATTCGTTATTATGATCTTTGAGATCACAAAATTTCTACCGCTATGATCTTTCATGATTTCTGAGATCACGACGGCTTCATTCCTCATTGAAATGATCTGTTAATGATTAATCAAAATCATAATCCTTCTCAAAATGTTTAGTTTATGATTTTTTGAATCATAAACACGGAATCATAACTTTCTTAATTCGTCGTTATGATTTGTTATGATTTCCCAGGTCACAAAACTTATATCAATACGATCTTTCACGATTTGTAAGATCACGACGGCTTAAATCATCACAGAAGTGATTTTTTAATGATTTTCAAAATCATTTTAAGTTCCAATTATGATCTTTTCAAGATTCTTTGAAGTCATGAAGTTTAAATCATAAATGCCTAACTCCTGTTCATGATTTATTATGATTTAGAGAAATCATAAATATAAAATATCGTGATTTTTCTGATAAATAATTATGACTATTGTCTGATCATGATTTGTTCATGAAATCAATTTCATATAAAAGGAAAATCATGATTTCTCCATGATTTATTTAATGATGAAATGGGAAATCATGATTTTCTTATGACTTTATGTGACATTTTAATGAGTTTTTCCGTACGGGAATTTCTATTTCTTTCGTAACTTAAACATCTGATTTTGTTTTCTAAGTAAACAAAACCGGAGAAGAAACAACTCCTGCGGATCATCGTTTCATGCCGGGGCTTATAAGTAATAAGGAAGTAATTTATTCTTAACCCGCCATTTTGAAAACTGCGGAGTAGATGAAAGAAAATAAATAAAACACAGAAAAAGACACTTAATTTTCAATCTTCGGCCAGAAAGCAGTGGCTAACGTCGTGCGCTGGTTGAGCCCTGTATTAAAAATAAATGAGAACAAGTTCAAAAGAAACAACACTGTACGTAAAAAGCGTCGTAAAGAACAAGGTCCGACTTTCTTGTAGACCTACACGCGTTTTTCAGTGTTACGTTAAAGTATGGCTAGAATATCCTTCCTTAGTTATTCTTAAACGCCACTTGGTTTTCACCTCATCTAATGTTTTTATGCTGTTATTTATACTGCCCATTCGATCCCTTGTAAGAGCATTGTGAATCCACTGAGCTGTCTCAGGAGAGAACACTGACTACCCCTGACGTAGATCGACCGCTCAGGCGAATCCTCTAGATTTTTTTCGGGAATCGCCCCAGGTCATTGCCAGACAGACTGACTAAGGTGCCCGCTGCGCTTTAACTCCCAAGAAAAAGGACGATTTGTGTTTTATTCAGGATTTCAGGAACAGGATGAGACAGTCGTGTACCGGTTATCCCGGAAATAGTTTGATACGGCTTTCAGATGACCTCTTCTTTCCTTTTTTTGGAACGTGTTTTTTGGTGAGGCATCTCTGTTTATTAGCAGCTTGAACCAGTGCATTCGATGGTAGCCTATTGAAACCGTAAATTGTACACAATTGTTATCTGTGGTTGGTTCGCGACAGTGGTGTATCACTGCGCTAAATACTTGCCGCGGAAACTACGATAACGTGCCTGCTGGCATTATTCTTCTAGCACCCGTCGTACCTAAGTGACAATGCAACCTACTCCCGTAATTGCATCGACTAATTCGTAAGCCCGGAATCTCAAATTTCACACATAACGTTCTAATAAACTCGCTAACCACACCTCACCTATCTTTGCATTTGCCACGATTCAGTATTTTGCATGCGCATTATACTCCCGACGAGTGATAGCGCATAATGCTGTTGATGTGTAAAAACAGAGTATTCAGATAGTTTTGAATATTGGAAAATAAACAGTAAATAGTTAGAGGTGTGCTTTAACTTCACACGAATCGCCTGTGCTGACAATTATGACGATTCTGAGTGACGATTCTTAGAAGCCACTGACAGATGGGCTCTCCAGACCAGAGGACTGTTTGAACGCCCTTCCGTCTGATGTAGTGATGAGCGATTCTATCAGTGCTTTCAAGAACTCCTTGTACAATCTGTATGATTAATGTAATAATGGCATTCTTATTATTGTTGAATTTTGCCATGTAACGGTTGAGCAGAGTTACATAGCGAATGCCGACGACTGCGAAAGAAGGAGACGACGTGGGGCTGACGATAATGCTGGTTTTTCGGTTATGTGGATCCAAGTGAACACCGTTTTA
Organism: Branchinecta lynchi; assembly: GCA_023053575.1. Lineage (NCBI taxonomy): Eukaryota > Metazoa > Arthropoda > Branchiopoda > Anostraca > Branchinectidae > Branchinecta > Branchinecta lynchi. The sequence goes on from JAKZAP010000017.1 coordinate 10,933,712, forward strand.
TTCTTAGGGCATTTCTCTCTATTTCCCTTTGTCGGAGGTCCTTTCCCTTTTTCCTTTTTCTTGTTGGCAAGAGCAGGAATCCGGTTAGACCGGCTTTCATAGGATTCTAAATTTCATTGGCGATGTAATCACGGAGTCTGAAAATATCCCAAGGAACTCGTAATGTGTCAGGAAAAGCGGTTTGTTGTAAGAAATGTTGGAAGTTCCATCGAACTACCGCAGCGAGTCTATTCTGTTAGGATGAGGACGGTTCGGTATTGAGTGGGGCTAAGATTTAGTCATAAAATGAACAAGTTTTTTTCCTAAAACGTAAGTGGAGGGATACCTATGACATCGCAAAAGCTGCCCGTCCGTCCATCCGTCCGTCTGTTAGCACGATAACTGTCAAAGGGAATGAAATATTTTGATAGAACTTTGTGTCAGGATTCTTTGGGTCAAGGCAGGGTCAAGTTAGTAGATGGGCTCTATAGCCCTACATTCAGGGATGGGGGTTCAGGTTTAGGGACACACAAAATATTTTTAAACAGCTAATGTGGTGGTCGGTTATGCGGTAAGAAGACATGCTCAACACGATGATGAAAACCATTTTCTCGCCGGACAAGTAGGCACCGGATAGTTTTTTTTAAAGTAAAAGTTTTCTTGAAGTTGATTAGATATCCGATTAAATATAAATGTAGCTGACCTATTCGTTTTGCACCGTCAAATATGTAAATAAACTCTGGCGGGGTACAAAGTAAAATCATTCATTGTAAAAGGTGACATATAATACAATAGAATCGTGTGACCACAACATTCAATCTGCTTTGGCAAGAAATACCTCGAAGTAACAATGTCTTGTTCTTATGCCCAGATTGACTGTGAACCAAATCTGATGGCGCTCAGGTAACGTATCCACATGGTGCCTGCTCGTGTATTCGCAGCATAACCTCGTCATTTCAGTTTCTTCGGGCTTCATTTTTTCTCTTTTCGGGGATTTGTCTGCTCTGGTTCTTCACTCGACAGCCGATAGAGGATTAGCGATTAAGATCTTGATTGTTATATTCTTCTTTAGGTACCTCACCTGGCCAAACAATCAAATCAAAACCAAGCACCGGCAGCCAGTCCTGTGTCATCCCATCCGTTCAGCATGAACAAATTAGTCGGCAACTATCCCTCCATCTCGCAACCCGAAGATCTCTCACGCTTACCCAACGGGTACCCGGCCGTCTCTCAGTCTTACCCCTACCATTTAGCCTACCCCCAGTATTCTACCCAGTCTGCGCAAGTTCAACCGCTCTCAAAACCGAGTGACATCTCTCCGGCCGTAAATCACGGATTTTTCCGGCCAATTACGAGTCCCTACCCGACGCCGCCGGTTTCCGGTCTTAGTAGCGGAAGCGAAGGTGGGCATTCGGCAACTAGTTTGGGTAAGTTTCTGTCAGAGGGGAATTTATTCATAGTTGTTTGTTGCCGGATTCCGAATGGTACCCACCTAATTTCCCAGGTTCCTCTGCTATCGATTGACGGGTTGACGTCAATCCTAATTAATCGATCATTGAATTTATGTCGCCAAATTAGTTTAAATCTAGAGAAGGCACTGATAGTCCTAAATATTTACAGTTTCAATTAAACACGGAACAACAGATTTCATAAAGGAACGGTCGCACTTTGGTGCAATTGCAACCTACTTTCGTAATCGCTCCATGAATTCTTAGACCTGGAAAGAAGCCGACGGGGTTGGACAAAGGCTTAAAGCAGCCAAAGTTGTGGACTCAAGTGCAAATATTTCATTGTGCAGGAAGTTGGCACCTTTTTGTTTGCGAGCCAACCGTTGCAGGATTCCCGATAAGCTTTTATTTTTTGCTGATTTCTGCTCATCGGATTGTGGATCTATTCTAATTAAATTAATTAGAAAATTCATTAGAATGGCTAAAAATTAGACACGGGTGGACTTATAGAAACTAGTAGTTTGGAAGCACTGAACTGGAATACGGCAAATTCAATCATCATGATCATCAAGCATAATCCCAAGCATTGCAACAGATTTTCAGATTTACACCTCCTGATTGTAGATGGGTGTTCAGGAGTCACTTCTCACTAGGCTAAACGTCATAATCGAGTATTTGTTGTTGTCGTTAATTTGTAGTTCCAAGCTTGGAAATTCATGGGAATACAAATGAAAGTAGTTATCGTCATTTTGTTGGATCTGGAAGAGTTGGCTTGACCGACCCAACTATCTGGTGCAGGGTTGACACGAGTGGCACAAAAGTTCTAATTTGTGGGAGTTGAACTAACCTTTTCTTCGAAAGAACACGTTTTTGGGATCCCAAAACGTAAGTGGAGAGATACTTATGACATTGCAAAAGTCTTTCCGTCCGTCGGTCAGCACGATAAATCTCGAAGGGAATAAGATATTTTGATCAAATTTGATATGAGGATTCTTTGGGTCAAGAGAAATGTCGAGTTCATAGATGGACGCTGTAGCCCTATATTTAGGAGTGGGGGAGGGGGTTTAAATTAAGGGGCAAAGAAAATATTTTTAAACATTTAATGAGATATTCGATTAAGTGGTAAGAAGACATGCTGAAAACGATGGTGAAAACCATTTTGTCATCGGACAAGTAGTTTGCCCGGAATCCGGCCAGAACAGGAAAGTTTGTTAAAAGTAAAAGTTTTATTTGAAGTTGATTAGATGTTCGATTTAGGGGTAAGAAGACAAGCTGATCACGGTGGTGAATACCATTTTCTACCGGAAAAGTATCCGGCCAAAACCGGAAAGTTTGTTAAAAGTAAAAGTTTTATTTGAAGTTGATTATATGTTCTATTTAGGGGTAAGAAGACATGCTGAACACTTATGTCAAAATCATTTTCTACCCGGACGTAGTTCGCCCGGAATCCGGCCGAAAGCGGACATTTTGTTATAAGTTGAAGTTTTATTTGAAGTTGATCGGATGTTCGATATAGCGGTAAAAAGATACACTGAATTAATTATCGAGCTTTATTTTTCGGCCGGACCAGCAGTTCGCCAGGAATTCGGCCGAAATCGGTGATTTGGCAAAAGTAACGCAGGAAGTTTTGATCAGTTTCGTCAAAATAGATATGACTTGTAGGGGTAAACACACATCCTGAATCCATATCTGAACTTGTTTACTGGTTTTCTCAGATGATTAGCTATTTGTCCTTAATCTTTTTCTAAATTTTAATAATAAAAATGTTCAAGAAGTCTGGCGAAGACAAAGCCCAATTGTCTGTATGAGATATTCCATTTTTGGGATCCCATCGAAACCTTTGGTCTTGTTTCTGTTACAATTGCTTTTTCGGATCGCAAAACGTAAGTGGAGGGATACATGACTTCGTAACAGTTGTCTGTCTGTCCGCGAAACGGTTGCGATATTTTCTTCAAAGTTGGAGTAAGGATCCCTTGGGATATGGGTGAACCCTTGGGCTATGGGTTGATCCCTTGGGCTTGAATAAAAGTACAGGTCAAGTTAATAGATGGTCCCAGGGCCCAATATTTAGGATGAAAAAAAATTCAAGCTGATGTTAGAGTCGACTTAGGGTTTAGGAGGCATACTGAATCCAGAACTGAACTTAATTTTCTCACCGGACAAATAGTTCGTCCGGAATCTAGAAAAAAACGGAAATTTCGTAACAGTAAAAGTTCAGTGTGAAGTTGAATAAAAGTTAGTACAGGGGTACAGAGACATACTGAATCTGTTTTTGAATTTTCCTTTTCTTCGGACAAGTAGTTTACCCGAAATCCGGTGAAAACCGGAATATTGGTAAGAGTGAAAGTCTTGTATAAAGTTTATTAGAGGTTAAACGTTGGTCGATTAGAGCGTCGATTTAGAAGTAAGAATACATCCCTAATCAATATTTGATCTTTAGGTTCCCGCCGACCAAGTAGACTGACCGGAATCTGACAAAACCGGAAGTTTGGTAGGAGTAAAATTTATTTTGAAGTCGATCGGAACATCGTTATAGGATCAAGAACACAAGCTGAATCCATTTATGAACCAGAATTTTCTCGCTGGATAATTAGTTCATCCGGAGTCCGGCAGAAACCGGAAATTTGATAGAAGTAAAAAATTATTTAAGTAGATCGGGGAATCGATGAAGGGTTAACAGTATATGTTGAATCCAAACATGAGCCTTATTTTTCTCACCGGACAAGTAGCTTGAACGGAGGCCGGCCAGAACCGGAAACTTCGAAGAAGTAAAAAAAATTTTGACGTCGATAAAATTTGGCTGTAGGAGGTAGGTGTACCCGAAAAAGAGACGGTGAATCAGGATGTACTGCTTGTTTTTAGTCTTGTTTACAGAGGAACGGTGCTTTCCATACGTTAATTTAATAGTCTGCGCTTTTTGTGTTAATAGTAATTTCTTAAGAAAAGATTTTTTTTTTCGATCTTATGGTAGCTCGAAAATTTTGTATCATCGCGGCAGCCCTGATCTGGGGTAAGCTGAAAGTTGAGGTATGGCTCTTGGCTTACTGTAAGTGATCAAAATCAGACGTCTTTCTGGAAGTGAGGGAGCATGAAGTTGGGAAGTTTAAAGGACCCCTCTTGCCTATTCTGCCTTTTATAACATACCTAGCTCCCTAGTAAGAGTTGTGCTTTAAGAGCTGATAGTTAGGAAACCTGTTGTACCTATATTACTAATTCTTCAATTTTTGTCTAATACTTCCGTAATCGGTTCACCCATTCTTAAACCTCGAGGGAGAACCCAATTTCGCACAGCTCATTCTAACTTCCCCAACAACACCTCACTGATTTGTGGACTTGCTCTGTTTCGCTACCTTTGATGCTGTTGACTTTTTATGGCATTTGCCTTTCGGCCAAGTGCCATATAGGGATTGTAATTTCTGTCCGTCAGTCGGTCCTGGTTTTGCTAGTTCGGGCACTTCCAGATAAGCTAGGACGATGAAACTTGGCAGGCATATCAGGGACCAGACCAGATTAAAATAGAAATAGTCGCTTCCCCGATCCGACCATCTGAAGGGGAGTGGAGGGAGGGGGAATCCAGAAAAATTTGATATTTTTAGCTTACGAACGGGTGATTGGATCTTGGAAACTTGATATATGGGAGGACCTCGTGTCTCAGTCGTTCCGTTTTAAATCCAGACAGGATCCGGTGACACTAGGGGGAGTTGAGGGAGAAACGGGAAATCTTGGACGACGCCTAGAGTGGAGAGATCCGGATGAAACTTGGCGGAAAGAACAAACACAAGTCCTAGATACGTGACTGACATAACCGGAACGGATCGCTCACTTTGGGGGAGTTGGGGGGGGGGGGCGAATTTCTAGTGATCCCGCGAGTTCGAATCTAGTGGCATAAATAACTTTTGATCGGGGGATGGGATTTGAATGAAACTTGTCAGGTGGAGAGAGCTATTGCCTCAGATGTTCAGTGTCAAGTTCCAATTTCGAGCATTTTTGGGGGAGCGAGGGAAGGGAATATAGAAATTGACTTCTGCAAATTGCGAACGAGTGGTCTAATTCAAGTCTGATTTCTGATCGATGTAGAATCGATGTACCTGAATTTTGCAGATGGGCTATGCTTCGATTTTTAGTAAAAACTTGATGGATGGGAAGAGGGGATTAAGAGATACGACGTTTATATTTCCAAGACCTCTTCGGTCACAGTGGGGGGAGTTGGAGGGATTTTTGGATTGCGGGTGTATTTTGTGACGTTCTCATCTATTTTTGGGATCCCAAAACGTAAGTGGAGGGATACCGATGGCATCGCAAAAGTTTTCCGTCTGTCCGTCCGTCCGTCTGTCAGCACGATAACTCTCGAAGGGATGAGATATTTTGATGAAACTTGGTGCGAAGATTCTTTGGGCCAAGTGTAAAGTCACGGAATTTTTTTTTAGTGTAAGGAAATTTTTAAACAGCTAATGTGATAGTCGATTATGTGGTAAGAAGACATGCTGAACATGAATATGCAACACATCTTCTCGTCCGACAAGAAGTTCGCCCGGAATCTGGCAAAAACCCGAAAGTTGGTTAAAAGTAAAAGTTTTTTGAAGTTGACTAAATGTTCGATTTAGGGGTAAGAAGACATGCTGACCACGATGGTGAAAATCATTTTCACGCCGGACAAGTAGTTCGTCCGGAATCCGGATAGATGGTTAAAAGTAAAAGTTTCATTTGAAGTTTATTAGATATTTGATTTCGGGGTAAGAAGACATGGTGAACACGATGATGAAAACCATTTTCTCGTCGGACAAGTCGTTCGTCCGGAATCCGGCCAAAACCCGAAAGTTGGTTAAAATTAAGAGTTTTATTTGAAGTTGATTAGATGACAGATCTAGGAGTAAGAAGGCATGCTGAACACTTATATGAATAGCATTTTCTACCAGGACAAATAGTTCGCCCGGAATCCGGCCAAAACCGGAAAATTCGTTAAAAGCACAAGTTTTATTTGAAGTTGATTAGATGACAGGTTTAGGGGTAAGGAGACGCTGAGTCTGTATATGACAATCAATTTTCACCTGGACATATAATTCGTCCGGAATCCGGTTGAAACCGGAAATTTGTTTGTAAGTTAAAGTTTTATTTGAAGTTGATTATATGTCCTTTATTAATTTGTTTCTGCGTTTTCTTTTTTTGGTGGACAAGTAGTTCGCTCGGAATTCGGCCGAAACCGGAAATTCGCCAGAAGTAAAGCAGGAAGTTTCGGTCAGTATCGTCAAAATAGATATGGCTCATAGAGGTATATCTGAACTTGGTTTTCTCAGATGATTAGCCTGGCGAATACTGGATCTGGCGAAGACAAGACCCTGTTGTCTGGATCAAATACTTTATTTTTGGGATCCCATCGAAACCTTAGGTCTTGTTTTGTACTGCCTACTCAATGAAACTTGATATTTGGAAAGACCTCATGCCTCAGACAACCCACCTAAAATCCGGACCGGATCCAGTGACTTTTTTTTGGGGGGGGGGGGGGGCTCGAGGGGGCAACCGGAAATCTTGGGAAATACTATGAGTGGAGGGATCGAGATGAAACTTGGTAGGAAGACACCTAGCAAACCCTAGATACATCATTGACATAACCGAGCCGATTCGGGCACTGTGGGGGGGGGGAGTGGAGGGAGGAGGAATCCGGAATCTTGAGTTGTTTATAACTTTTGAACGGGTGATCGGATCTCGATGGAACTTGATATCTGGAAAGACCTCATGCATCAGATGACCCACTTAAAATCCGGACTGGATCCGGTGACTTTTGGGGGGAGCTGGAGGGGCAACTGGAAATCTTGGGAAACGTTATGAGTGGAGGGATCGAGATGAAACTTGGTGGGAAGACACCTAGCAAACACTAGATACATCATTGACATGACCGAGCCGATTCGGGCACTGTGGGGGGAGTGGAGGGAGGGGGAATCGAGAATCTTGAGGTATTTATAACTTTTGAACGGGTGACCGGATCTCGATGAAACTTGATATTTCGGAAGACCTCATGCCTCAGACGACCCACTTAAAATCCGGACCGAATCCGGGGACTTTTGGGGGGAGCTGGAGGGGGCAACCGGAAATGTTGGAAAACGCTATGAGTGGAGGGATCGAGATGAAACTTGGGGGAAGACACCTAGCAAACACTAGATACATCATTGACATAACCGAGCCGTGCCTACTCGTAACAAGTGCCATATGAGCTCGTAGCTCTTGTTGAGCTTTGTTATTTTGTCGGATAAGTAGTTCCCGAATTCGGCAGAAACCGGAAGTTTGGCAGAAGTAAGCTGAGGCAGGAAGTTTCGATCAGTTTCGTCAAAACAAATACGACTTATAGGGGTAAACACACATGCTGAATCCATACATTTGGCCTTGATCTGTTTCTGAATTTTTGTAGTAAAAATGCTTGAGGAGTCTGGAAAAGACAGGACCCAGTTGTCTAGATGTGATATTACATTTTTGGGATCCCATCGAAACCTTTGGTCTTGTTTCTAGAAGTCACGGCCCTGGAAAAAAGTTTAAAAACAGCCAAAAGCCATGGGTTATTTCTGGACATCAGATCTTAGTTTAAAGTATCAAAGTACTTCAAAACACTGGAATAGTAATTAGTTGCGTTTTTGCTGATACAATGGTATCTTTTACCACGGTCTAAAGTCGTTTTTGCAGTTATCGTGGTATCTGGCCAGTTATCGTGGTATCAGATATTCAGATACTACGGTCCGACTGGTAACTGGTCGTGGTATCTGAAATCATCTCACTTTCATCAAATTTTGTCAGATTGGTGAGAAAGAAGCTTAGCAACTTAGTGATGTAACTGGATATCTGTTTTTTTTTTGGGATGACTTCGGAAAGTGCAATTTCGGCAATAGTCGTTTTTGCAGAGCACCGTGTATCAGATACCACGATAACTGAAAAACGACTAATTGCAGATCCAGTTACCGTGTTAACAGATGCCATGGTATCAGCATAAAACGCAACTATTCACTCGCATTTGCCAATTTCCACGTGAGCCTTTTTCACTTACTCAAAAATTTTCGATTGTAGCTCGGACGGAACATGTAGCTGAGAGGGGAGAGCCGTTAGTTAAGCCACCGTCACCATCTCCTAGATCCCGGAATCACACAAACCACACAATTGCAAATCTAAGGTACGTAACGGCTTTATGGCACGTGCATACAGTCGGATTTTTGCATTCGGATGCGATGTCCTCCTTCGCTCCGAGATTGTCACTTATAGTATACTATCAATTGAAAGAATGTTTGTTGAATAATTATGATTTTTAGTTTGTTAGTTTACTCGGTTGTTTTTCATTTTTGCTTTGTGGTATGTGTAGGCTACAATTTTGGTGGATCCGTTTCGAGGCTTGGATATTATATGTGTGTAGTTTTATGTCACGGACACCCCTAGGATAGGCCAGTGGTTTCTGTAGTATCTATTAGTATCCGTTCAGTGAACTCTCTTTCTCTCTCTATGGAGGTTTCACTATTTGACGCGAATTTATCTTGTCGGACGGCGTGTGCACGTAGCTTTAGGTTCTCATGTACGCTCGGCCGTATTACCTTTTTCGGTAAGATCTTTAGACCGCGATTAAATTGAATTTATTTAAAACAAACAAGTTTTCTCTTTTTGGTACGGTTTTTAGACTCGATTAGCATGGCTTGATTGATTGTTTGAAAAAGCATATTTCTCGCAGTTTGAACGTCGCCGTGTTTCTCTGTCGCTTTTTTTTTTTTTTTTTTATATATAGCAATTGAGCATACTCAAGTGCCATGTAGCGATCGTTTTCACATAAGGTAGGACGATGAGACTTGGCAGGCACATAAGAGACACGACCAAATTAACTCAGAAACAATCACTTGCCCGATCTGGCCATCGTAGGGGGAGTGGAAGGAAATATAAAAGGAAATACAGATGGAATATCTGTCTCAGATATTCATTCTCAAATCTTGACCGAATCCAAGAACTGGGTGGGGGGGGGGGGGGGCAGGAGGGGGCACTGGAAATCCTGTGAAACGCTTGGGTCGAGGGATCGAGATGGAACTTGGAGGGAAGAACAAGCATAAAACCTAGATACTTTATCGACAAAACAGGACCGGATCGTGTCACAGTGAGGGGTGTTGGAGAGGGTTAGGGTACTTCCAGATGTACTAGGACCATGCAACTTCGCAGACATATTAGGTACTCTACCAGATTAACTTGAAAATAGTTCCTTCCCCGATCCGCTGATCGTGGGGAGGGGGTGAAGGGATTGGGAATCCGGAATCTAGTGACATGCATAACTCTGGAACGGGTGATGGTGTGTGAATGATCCGATAACTGGTGGGGGGGGGGGAACTGGAGGGCGGCATCTGAAATCTCCGAGTCGAGGGATCGGAATGGGACCTGGTTGGAAGAATATGCGTAAACCCTAGGTACATTATTTGCAAAAGATGACCGGATCGCATCACAGTGGGGGAAATCGAGAGGGTCGAAACTTGGATCGCATATTAGGGACCCGATCAGACTTACGTGGAAATAGTCCCTACCCAGACTCGTTCATCAGGGAGGAAGTGGAGAGCTGGAGATGAAAGGTAAAGCGGGAGAGAGATCCAGCCTTGACAACTGTAAACCGTATCTGACAAACATGCTAACTGTTCTTACAAGTGCCATATGAGCTTTCAGTTCTTGTTTTTTCTTTCGATCCAAGCAGTCAGGAAAAGCTTTGTATCCCAGTGGTATTTTACTTCTTTAGCATAGTTGATGGATCTTTCGGATGTCTTCCTTGCTTGACATTCGAAGAACAGGTGCGTGAAACACTGTCAGAAGTTTGATAACACATGGTTGCGCATGTGTTGATTGTTGTGCTGGATGCCCAGGATGTGTTACAACCTTTAAATTGTCATGTTTAGATACAGAATTTATGTTATGACCCCTTTTAAATGTCATGATTCGCGAAAAGATAACTCTCAAACGGGTCGTAACAGATATATTTTCATGCTGTTCAAAAAAGGATGCGAACAAGTGTTATCTGTTATCAAACCTCTGACAGTGTATGCTACATCTTGCTTTCATCGTCGTGATTGTCAGATCCGCGCCCCCCCTTGAAAAGTGATTATTTGATGTAGCTTTTACCCGGTGGGGGAATGGACCCTTTGGCTACTTCTGATGGCGTTTTACTCATAGGTCTTCCAGCGTATCTAGTCCGCACTCCGCCGGCCTACCAAGGCCTGGAGGCTCAGAAGCACCGTCCTTCCGCTCTGTCAGCAAGACCCCCGTTTCACAACCGATGTCTTCCAGCCTGTTCTCGCCGAATTATCAGCCAATCGCAAGCAGCATGCCCGGCGGTATGCCCCATGCCCCATCTAGGCGTAAGTCATCGTTTTGTTGCTTTTCGCCTAACGCCTTTCTATCCTTCAGATAGAAAATAGCTCTTGCGTACTCCCTTCACATCGAGAGTCTTATAATATAACCGAAAACGGTTGAGATACGACAATCTAGTTACTTATCACTTATTGACCACCCAACAAAATGGTTTAAGTGAAGTTCAGGAATCGACCAGTCAGAATTCATTTGTAGTGGAGTAGGTCAGGGCTGGGTTTCACAGAGCCACAGAGGTACCCAGTATTTGGTATAGGATATGCCAATCGTCGGATATAGCTAGCGTTTGGTGTAGGGTATCACAAAATCAGGGATTTGGGATGGACTGTTTTGTACATCCACTAAAATACGAAGCCGAAAACCTGGTTTCCGTTGCCCAGGTTAAAAAAAAAAAAAAAAAAAAAAAAAAAAAAATTTGTTATCATTTTCAATTCTTCCCTGTTCGCGATTTGCTTGCTAGATTTAGAAATAATCTGACGGAAGTTTGCTATATTGACACATGGATGATCCACCATGTGTTAAAGGTTATTTTCGAGAATATATATGTTATGACCCTTTTATGTTATATTTCACGAAAGGTATAACTTCAAGGATCGTAACATAATCCCCCTTGGACAAGAAACCCAAATGATGAAATTTATAACATAAAATATCCTGAGCTTGCTATTTCTAACCTGATTAGCAAGTACAACTAAAAAATCCCACCCTTGGAGCAAAATAAGTGTAGGCTATATGTATGTAATCGTGTTCAGTTTATAGTCAGTCAGAGAGTCTCAGTTAGTAATTGACGATTTTTTGTGTGTTTTCTGCGAAAGTGTTACGTTTTGCTTTTCTTTTGTTTTTCTTTTCGTTTTTGTACTCCGTCCCTTTTCTGTGTGAAATGACGGGTGATAAACAAAAAAAAATAAAAAATACTATCGGTATCTGCCATAATATTTAACACTATGCGCATCCATGTGATAAATGTTATCACACTTCTGACAGTGTAGTTGTCTGAATCGTGACAAGATGTTTGCCTCATTTTTTAGTTTTATTACTTTTAGGAGATTACCCAGAATTGAGGCATCCGAGCAGCGCCCCAAGCCTTCAGTCGCCTTCGACTAACAGCATGCTATACTCCAGTGGTCCATCGGTAAGTACCACGTCGCTGTTTAAATACTAGAGCCATCGAGTTAGCAAAAGGCTGAACAGCTTTGTCCGTGGTTTGGAACTCGAGAACTCTAAGGATGACGTCAATTGTGTGACAGCGAACGATGGTAGAGAACGCGGTAAATACTTCATCATCCACATAGATTACCTAAAATTACTAGGATTACCTATAATTGCCTAGAACACACTTGCGTGGATTCACGTTTAGTAACAGCAGAATATTTTACCGTCGAAAAAGTCCATGAAAATGGTAGCGTTTTTGCAGATACCATGGTATCTGTTACCCCAGTAACTGGATCAGCAGTTAGTCGTTTTTGGGATCCCAGAACGTAAGTGGAGGGATATCTATGACATCGCAAAAGTTGTCCGTCTGTCCGTCCGTCCGTCTGTCCGTCCGTCTGTAAGCAGGATAACTCTCGAAGGGAATGAGATATTTTGATGAAACTTGGTGTGAGGGTTCGTTGGGTCGTCGGACCAGTCGAGTTCGTAGATGGGCTTTGTAGCTCTACATTTACGGGTGGGGGAGGGGATTCAAATTGACGGACAAACAAAATATTTTGAAACAGCTAATGTGATAGTCGATTATGGGGTAAGAAGACATGCTGAACACGATGGTGAAAACTATTTTGTCATCGGAGAAGTAGTTCGCCCGGAATCTGGCCAAAACCGGAAAGTTTGTTGAAAGTAAAAGTTTATTTGAAGTTGATTAGATGTTCGATTTAGGGGTAGGAAGACATGCTGAAGACGATGGTGAAAATTATTTTCTCGACGGACAAGTATTTCGCCCGGAATCCGGCCCAAACCGGAAAGTTTGTTGAAAGTAAAAGTTTTATTTGAAATTGATTAGATGTTCGATTTAGGGGTAGGAAGACATACATACTCCGCTGTTACGCAAAAAGCGGGTCATAAATAAATAAATACTGAAGACGATGTTGAAAACTATTTTCTCGATGGACAAGTATTTCGCCCTGAATCCGGCCCAAACCGGAAAGTTTGTTGAAAGTAAAAGTTTTATTTGAAGTTGATTAGATGTTCGATTTAGAGGTAGGAAGACATGCTGAAGATGATGGTGAAAACTATTTTCTCGACGGACAAGTACTTCGACCGGAATCCGGCCCAAACCGGAAAGTTTGTCAAAATTAAAAGTTTTATTTGGAGTTGATTAGATGTTCGATTTAGGGCAAGAAGACATGCTGAACACTTATGTGAAAACTATTTTCTACCCGGACATGTAGTTCGTCCGGAATCCGGCCAAAACCGGAAATCTGTTGGAAGTCAAAAGTTTTATTTCTAGTTGATTAGATAAGCGATTTAGGGGTAAGAAGAGATGCTGAGTCCCTGTATGACAATCATATTGTACCCGGACATATAGTTCGACCGGAATCAGGCTGGAATCGGAAAATTTGTTATAAGCTAAATTTCTATTTGAAGTTGATTAGATGTTCATTACTGGGGAAAGAAGATACCCTGATTTCCTCTTTGAGCTTTCTTTTTTCGCCGGACAAGTAGTTCTGGAGTTCGGCCGGAACCGGGAAATTGGCAGAAGTGGCAGGAAGTTTTCGTCAAAACAGATATGACTTATAGGGGTAAACACACATGCTGAATCCAAATCTGAACTTGTTTTTCTCAGGTGATTAGCTATTTGGCCTTAATCTGTTTCTGAATTTTAATTGTAAAAATGTTCAAGGAGTCTGGCGAAGACTGGATCTGGCTAAGACAAGACCCAGTTGTCTGGATCAGATATTGAATTTTTGGGATCCCATCGAAACCTTTGGTCTTGTTGCAGTTATCGTGGTATCTGATATATGGTTGCTCTGTAAAAACGACAATTGCGCTTTTCGAAGTCATCCCTAAAGAAAAACTGATTTTCAGTCACATGAAGTGCCAAACTTCTTTCTCACCAATCTGACAAAATTTGATGAAAGTGAGATGACCTTCCAGATACCACGACCAGTTACCAGATACCACGATAACTGCAAAAAAGCCTTTTAACCGTGGTATCAGATACCACGATAACTGCAAACACGACTTTAGACCGGGGTATCAGATACCGTGGTATCTGCAAAAACGTAACTAATGGTTCCTGCCTGACGTATGGATCGAGAGCCCGGGTGTGTCAACTTTTTGCCAGGGGCTGGTGCAACGTGGATAACGTGTAATGGAAAACAGATGTTCATTTGCAAATGTTGGTAAAGAACGTGAACAACACTGAATGAATGGCCTTGTCTGAACCGAGTTAACAGTGAACAAGATAGCGCGGAGTTAGTACCGGTTCAGGTGAGGCTTACATGTTTCCAATCACCGTACTTGTATGAAGGATACAAAACGATGAACCCTCTATCAAACACAACTCAGAATCTACTGTGGCGAGGCCAAGTATTAGTCTACCAACTACAGGAAGCCCCCACCGTATTAATGAAGTTGGCCAAAGTGAACAATGAGACTACGACCAGCACTAGGGGTCCCAAAATGTTAGCCTGCCCGAGACTAAAGTGACCTTGTTGTTTCAACAGTGTTTTGATCTGTCACATTTCTGTACAAATTAACGTACTTTTTCGTTTCAGCACTTTTCAAAGGTCGATCCTTCCGACTCCCTGTCTCGGATAGCGCCCGGGTCAAACTTCGGACGGCTTGACCCCATACCTGTTTATCAACCCCACCAGGCTTCACCCTTTTACCCCCCAGGAGGTGAACTGTCTTCTTTCAACTCAGTAGCGCAGGCAGGGCATGTTGCTGCACCATCCTCGATCAAGGTTAGTGTATGCTAGTTCTGTTAATTAATTAATAATTTTATTACCCTTCGTAATGTATAAATACACAAAAAATGGAGTAGAAAAGATAAGGAAAAGCTACACAATACACAACACTACGTAATCAACAACACATTATCAACTATTTCAGGAGTCTATATATACCGCTTGTCGGATCAAGGTCTTGCCTATACACTACGTAATGTATCTCTTTTTTCTTTTTTTTTTAAGCCCCGAACAGATTGTCTGTTTAAACTGTCAAAGGTTTAATGACGTGTAGCACAAGGATGCGAAGTTTTAATAGATAACGGTTAGTGATGTTATATCGTATGATTTTCAAACGTTACGCTTTGAAACCTTAAGCATACAGACGAGCGATTCAAATGTTAGAAGTCGACCAGAAAGAGTGTTTAGTTCTAGGGGTCCCAAGCTCTGTCCCTTATCTACTAAACACGGTAGATTTGCAAAAAGTTTAATTCCCGAGTTCGTGAAATGTTTTAACGAAGCGTGAATTTTTTTAAGCCTACTGACATTAGATACAGATATTGTAATTTATTCTGTTTGTTTGACAATAATCGCAAATTTGGTTTATAACCATGGTAGTCGATTTTTACAACAAACTTGCCATCTATCTATCTAAGAGCCGAAACAGCACCAAAAAAACATCTACTGACTTTTTTGTTTGTCATCATGACATCGGAAAAGTCAACATATGCTTTTTCGCCGTTTTTTCGGCTCTTCCTGCAGATGCTCGTTATGCATAACGTTTATTGCATAAGGTTTTGAAAAATCATAACAGATAACATCCCAAGAGTTATCCGTTGAAACTGCAACTTCTTGTGTTACCTGTTATAGAACTTCTAACAGTGCAGTTTCTGTCGTGGGTTCAGCTAACGTCATCGCAGATTACGAGCCTACTACAGCACAGCTTGTCACCGTTCGACGCATGCCAAAACTGCAGCTGTGAAAAGGCGGAAATGTGGGCTGCAGTAGTTACAGCATCCTAGTGTCTTCAACTGTGTTTTTGGAATCTGACTGTCTTCCCCTATAAGAGGTCTTCCTATCAAATTGTTTTCACATGTAATTTGACTGACTGACAAATATCTGTTTCAGAAATCTGGTCGCTGGAATTCTATGCACGTTCGGGTAGCCTGGGAAATCTACCAGCATCAGCAACGAGCCAGGACCACCGGAGACCCCAAGCGAGCTTCTTTCCAACTGAGCAACTCAGGTAATAAATCATTCAGTTGCTGTCGCACCATCCTCCCAAAATATTTTCTTGTCGGAAGAACCGTATGCTAATCTGCCGAATGCCGAGTATTTCAGAAAAGCGGATGGTCTCTTTTCTATTGAAATTTGGTCTGTTTTAAAGACATCTTTCAGTGGAAGTCGGCTTCTTTCTGCAGAATTTCAAACAAGATATGTCATAATACATAGATGGCACTTTACACAAGGGACTTGTACCGTGACCAGTAAAACAGAAACAATTTTTCGAATATAATTTAGAAGCCTAGGACTCCATTGTCGGAGGCACGTAGACAAACCAGGACCCACAAGGCGGGGTCTCATGGTGAAAACCAGATATATAATTTGTGCCGGGAAGACGCCCTTGAGATGGAAACATTTTATAAGTAGTGAACTGGACCCATGAACCCATGGGGTTGTGAACTGGTTAGGTGAATTTGCCTTCGGGCGGGATCAATGTCCCTATGTCGTCCTCCTCTCAGACTATTGTAGTGGTTTGCGAACTCCGTTCACAAGCCCCTCGGCAGCTCAAATGGTAAGAGCGCCTGCCTTGCAAGCAGAGGGTCCTGGGTTCAAAACCCGGCCGAGGAACATTTTTGTGCTTCGGTTCACTACTTATAAAAAGGAGATATGTCTTTTATCGTCCGAGTCCCGTCAGAACGGATAGGGTTGGAGATATACTGTGTAGAATTTCATACCGTTGGTGTAACTTTAAAGCACTTTAGATTTCGAGCCTTCGTATTTAATGGGGCTAAGCGGGTCGACATTTATTCCAGCGACATTTTGGCCCTTCTTCGGAAGGATCCCTTTCAGGCTCAAGCTAGAAAGATGGAGCTGCGATCCGGAAAGACTAGTTGAGGGTCACCAGTCATGATTCGCAGTCAGTTTGGACTGAAGAAATAGTTTCGGTCTTTCACCAGAGTTCGGGCGACTTATCCAGTCGAAGCGAAGACTAACAGTCTTTTACTCAATTCTCCGGTCTCCGTTTTGATTTTTTCAGTCGTTCCTAAAATTGTTTTCTTCTCACCGAATTCTGGACAAACGGCTCAACCGGTTAGGGAAAGGCAGTATGCCATAACAGTACAACAACGGATGATAAAAAGTTTGGCGAGCGTGTCCTAGCCCCCGTACCCTCCGAAGTATCAGATCCAATGGTGCTTCCTCCCCTACCTGACAAAGTACACCGTTCACAGTTACTACTTGTATTGTTTTCGCATTTTGAACATTTGCCTCTTCTTTACAGTGCCAAACGTGGGGTCGGCTTTTCCGGGAAAAAATCCGGCCGGTCCTCCCTCGTCCTTATTTCCCGGACTTTCAACCAAACCAATTTTGGAACCAGCTCCAGTGCAATCCACCTTCATGCCACCCCCTTCGACGGCAGGTATGATAATTCTCCACCTCCACTTATGGAGGTCTAGCCGAATTTGCCCATTTAAATATGAGTCTAGCGTTTATATAAAAAAATGAGTAGGCCTAATTTGTATTGTAACTCAAATATCCCGTGAACAAAGAAATGGACGCATTGAAGAATAAACAGAGAACGTCAAGTGAGAGGAAAATAAAAGATTAGAGGCGTATTCTCGCCGTTCCCCGAGGACTCCCCGGGGACTCGAAGGGAACGGCGAGAATAGAGGGAGTCACTCCACGTGGACTCCGCGTCCGCAAAACAACGAGAACACGGGGAATGCTTCCAAAATGAATTTTCTTCTTAAAATAAATATGATGTTGACGAAATTAGTCTGGATCCACTTTGTTTTTGGTTTTGTTTATACTGATTGTTTTACTTAATTTTACATTGCACCAGGAAAAATTGATTCCCCTCTGAATCTGAAAGGAGTCCTTTTTGATTATGGTGATGATAATCGGAGCATTCCCCATCCGTGGGGACCCACGAGAATACGGGGAGTGAGTCCCCGGGACAAAGAAAAACGCGGGGACTCCTTAACCGGAGTCCTCGGGGAACGGCGAGAATACGCCTTAGGAAGAGTTTGATGGAACATGAGACGAATGACCTCAGATACAAATGACTCAACGGATGAGTCTGCTAGGATATTCTTCAGCGCTATTTCGGCCCTTCTTGACAAGGGTACTCTTCAGACTGTAGCTGGATGAAAGGAACATGCAATCACCTCGGATGGCACCCCGACGTTTTAGTTGGTGGAGGGAAAAGTTTTGGTCCCAGGCTCTCCGAATCATCCTTGAGTTTGAAAGTCATCAACGCCATATCTTATTTAGCTCATGCAGAATGCCATTTTCCTGAATTAAAGAAACCTATGTTCAGGCTTCATAAATTATGAGGCTTGGGATGATATATATATATATATATATATATATCATTTATTCACCAAAATAGCAAAGATAGCTAGCAAAGGTATGTCAACATAGCACTTTCAACTGGATATAAAATGGCCAATGAGAAATGACAAATACTACCAGATAAACACGCCTGAGAACTATTAAAAGAATGAACAAAGTACGGCACAAACGAGTTAACATATCTTTCAGTTGCATCCGCTGGATAATTTATCAATTTAGCTTTGTTTGAGTGGGTTTGAATATGCGTGTTGGGGCTGTTTTTATTTTGTTCAACATACTCAGGCAACATTGATCTGTGAAGTTCAGAATTTAGACATTTGTGGCCAAAACTTATTGTTAAATGGTGCCTACGTTGCTCAAGGGAAGGGAGACCGAGACCACACTTCTGAGTTTTTAGCGACAGGGTGTTTGTTTTTTTGGCTCTGGTTCTTGGTTGCCGTGATTTGCTGTCGGAAGTAAAGTACTTCTTATATTTATATAGTTAAGACAGAATAAGTGGAGTAACGTGCGGACAATAAGATAGTAGACAATTTATGATGGACTGTAAGAAAAGTAAAGATAACCTGGTTTGTTTAGAGAGTGTGATCGAAGTTAACAATTGGTAACGTCGTATAGTGTAAAGGATGTGACGATTATGCTCTGTTTCTCCCTCCCCCCAAACACCAAAGGAATGTTCTTTGTAGTTGAATCTGTGTGTGATAATGATTCTTTCTGTAGCTCCTTTTGCTGTTCCGTCATCAATTGCAAGCCCGTATCAGCCCTTTGGTCTTCAGCCAATCACGCAGCCTCAAGTTACCAAGGCGACGCCTACCCAGTCTCCGAGCATTGACACTTGGACAAGGTAAGGCTTATTAACTAGATTATTCCCAATTTCTCAGATTTATTTGGAAGCGCAAGGCTTTTCTGTTGACTTGTATATACACGTTTTACGACGCCTGGTCACGAAACCGTGTCACAGACCGATTATCCACGTTTCTAGACTTTTTTAAGACTTAAAAAAATACCACTATAGACTTGGAAAACAAATATTTTAAAATCAACTGCCCCAGTATGTTATTATTGTAAGTCGATTTAATAAAATATTGCATACCAAAATGATTTTGAAGCAATTTGGAATGGTCAAACGTCTAGGGTTAAACACCCGTAATATACTAAAAATAATTGTATTATTGTATGTACTATTGCCATCACTAATTCTACAATAAGCTTCAAAATAAATATATACACAAATCCAGCATGGAGCAGTGCGTGAAAAGGCTGGACTTTAAAAAATCTCCAAACAGCAAAACATATTCGTTACAATTTTTTTAGAAACTATTTGGTTGTTGATAATATTCTTTAAACAAACATACCTAAAAGCTCATATAGCACTTGAAAGGCTGGGTGAGAGGATGAAAATAGGAATTTTGCCAACTGTTGTAATCATTTGTAAGTAAAACCCTTGAGATAAGAATGATGATGGACTCTTGGAAATCACGAGAATGTATCGTTTGGTAAAAAGTATTTTATTTTTGCACTTGGCTGTGATACGCACTTTAAAGGTGCATCTGTAACGAAAACATTTTTGGCTAAATGATGGTTAAGATGCAAACTTTACGGGTGCTAGAAATTCATTTCGAAGCAAAACCCTTGAGGCAAAAATGATCATGGGCTCAAGGGGATCATGAAAATGTAGATTTTAGTTGAAAGTATTTTTTGTACTTAGCGGTTAAGATTAGCACAGCAGAGGTATCCTTATGTGAACGTTTGTTGACATTGGACTTTGCCATTTTCAAGCACTTGCTGTGTCTAAAGCTAACTATCAGTTAGCCAAAATAGGTAATTAAGGGCATCTGAAAACACCTGAATAGGTATTTTGATTCTTCATTCTACCATTTAGGCCAAAACCGCACTGTTCACATTAAAGTCCCGTCTTGTCAAGTCTCTAATGTTCAAGCCAAGTTTCATCGTCTTAGCCCATCTGGAAGTACCTTAAATCGTGATCACCGGAATTCCAGACCCCCCCCCCCCCCCCCCCCCCTATTCCAGCTCCCCCCAGAGTGCCCGAATCCGGTCCGGTTCTGTCACTGATATATTTAGGGCTAATGCTTGTTCTTCCTACAAACTGTCATCCCAATCGCCACACTCTAAGTGTGTTCCCCCCCGCCCTTGACTCCCCCTTGACTCCCCCACATTGATCGGATCCTGTCCGAACTTGGAATGGGACATCTGAGACATAAGTTCTTTCCGAAAATCAAGTTTCATTAATATCCAATCACGTTAAGAAGTTGGACATTTCTCAAGATTCCGGATTCCCGCTCACTCCTCTCCTCTCCGACTGTTCTGAAGTTAAAATTGTCGAGTCCCTGATATGCCTGCCACGTTTCGTCGTCCTAGCACATGTGTAAGCATCTTAACTCGGGATCGCCGGAATTTTGGAACCCTCCGTCCAACTCCCCCCACAGTGCTCGGATTCGGTCCGGTCTTGTCAACTGTGTATCTAGGGCTTGTGCTTGTTCTTCCCACCAAGTTTCGTCCCGATCCCTCCACTCTGAACATGTCACAGGATTCCCCCCCAAAAGTCACCGGATCCAGTCCGGACTTAAAGTATCTGAGACACAAGGTCGTTCCAAATATTAAGTTCCGTTAAGTTCTCCGTTCAAAAGTTATACGTACGTCGACATGAACTCCGAGCTCCAATGTATCTTAATCGCAGAGCGGAAAAAATACTTTTCACTAAACATTTCATTACTCCCGAAGCCCATGGTCATTTGTGCCACAAGGGTTTTGTTTAAAAATTTATTTCCAGCACCCTTAGGCTAAGGTGCGCATCTTAACCGTAAAGTGAAAAAAAAAGTTTCGACCGATAGATATATATCCATGATCCACAAGGGCCCATGATCATTTTTGCATCAAGGATTTTGCGTAAGGGTGAATTCCGTGAAGTACAAAACAGTAGGCTAGCTTTTAAGCAAAAGATACATGTTCATGAACTCCATAAGCCCATCACCGGATCAGTCTTTAGCGGCCTTAAAGTGCGCATCATCACAGCCAAGTAAAAATAAAACACTTTATACCAAACGATACATTCTCGCGTTTTTCAAGGGCCCATGATGTTTCTCAAGAGTTTTGCTTAGGTCAGAACAGAACAAACCCACGAATTGGCAAATTCCTACTTTCATCCTCTGACTAGCCTTGCAAGTGTCGTATGAGCTTCTAGCTCTTGTTTTCTTGAATGAGTCAATGGCTTTTGAGTTTGGCTTTCTTTTCTTTACTTCGATGTTTTGACCCTCGTAAAGTTCTTTTTCAGAACGCAACTAACAATCCAGCGGCACAAGATTGGATGGACTGTATGTTTTAATGGTATTGTTGTTGCATTAGTTCCGTTTTTGCAGATACCATGGTATCTGTTACCACGGTAATTGGATCTGCAATTATTTGTTTTTGCAGTTATCGTGGTGTCTGATATACGTTGCTTTGCAATAACGACAATTGCCGAAATTGCGCTGTCGAAGTAATCCCAAAAGAAAAACTGATATTCAGTCACATCACTAAGTGCAAAACTTCTTTCTCACCAATCTGACAAAACTTGATGAAAGTGAGATGACTTTCGAGGTACCACGACCAGTTACCACGGTCGGGCCGTCATATCAGATACCAGGATAACTGAAAAATCGCCTTTTAACCGTGGTATCAGATACCACGATAACTGTAAAAACGACGTTAGACCGTGGTATCAGATACCATGGTATCTGCAAAAATGCAACTATTGCTTTAAACTAGCTGGTCAAGCTTGGGAGCATTCAGTCTTACTTGAAGCCGCTGATCAGTCTTGGCTGAAAGAATACTGGTCGTGACTAGGGGTCGGCACCGTTTCTGTTTTTGGCTAAAACAGAAACGTTAAAAAACGGCAAATAAAAAACGGAACAGAAACAGAAACCGTGATAAAAAAAAAACGGAAAACCGTTTCTGTTTTTCCGTTTTTTTCCGGAATAACAGAAACGGACCGTTTTTTACAAAAAAAACGGCCGTTTTAACAGGTATTTCTGTTTTTTTTTCCTACTTCTTTTGGTTTATAAGATAACAGCAAGGCGACCATTTAGAATGGTAAGGCGGCTCTTGGAAAGTGAGTAGTGTTAGGAAGGGACTCATGGAGGGTCAAAGGTTGTGAGAGAAGGTCGAGTAAGGTGAAGAAAAAAGGACTCTGCACCTGTCTAGTAAACTGAGCCCTTTTCTTATACCCATGGTCAAATGCTGGGGTATGCTGGAAGAAATGCTTATTCCCCACCCCAGAAGGGTATCAGTACCCTTTAAAAACAAAAAATTTCAAGGTCAAAAATACCAAATTGTTTTAGTTCCCAAAGGACTGTATACTGATACCCCTATGCGGAAGAAGGGATACAATGACGTATGAGAACCATGGTCAGATTGGTCACCCCTGTCAGCATGCCCCAGCGTTTGAGCATGAGGTTCATTCAAGTGCCATATACCGATCACTTTTCGGTCCATCGGTCGGTCCACTGTCCTCGAGTTACGGTACTTCCAGGTGTGGTAGGACAATGAAACTTGGCAGGCATATCAGGGATTTGACCAAACTACTTGGAAATTGTCACTTCGACGATCCAACCACCGTTGGGGGAGTGGAGTGAGGGGGAATCCGAAGTTTGTATAACTTTGGAACGGGTGATCGGATCTTAATGAAACTTGATATTTTGAACGACCTCGTGTCTCAGACGTTCCATTTCAAGTACGGTTCGGATCCGATGAATGTGGGGGGGGGGTCGGAAGGGGGGGGGGGACCGAAAATCTTGTGACGTGCTTAAAGTTGAGCGATCAGGATTAAACTTGGTGGGACGAACAAGCACAAGCCCTTGGTACATCATAGACAGAACTGGACCGGATTTTGACACTGTGGGGGGAGTTGGAGGGGGTTCCAGAATTCCGGTGATCCGGAGTTAAGGTACTCCCAGGTGGGCTAGGACGATGAAACTTGGAAGGCATATCAGAGATCCGACCAAAAGCTTGGAAATAGTCAGTTCCCCGATTCGACCATCGTGGGGGAGTGGAGGGAGGAGGAATCCGGAATCCTGAGGTATATATAACTTTTGAACGGGTGATCGGATCTTAATGAACCTTGATATTTGGATAGACCTCGTTTCTCGGATGTCCCATTTCAAGTCCGGACCGGATCCGATGAATTTGGGGAGGGAGGTGGAGAGGAGTGCTGGAAATCTTGTGTCACGCATAGAGTGGACTCATCGGGAAGAAACTTGGTGGGAAGGACAAGCACAAGAACTGGTCCACCCATGACAGAACGGAACGGATTCGTGCACTGTGGGGAGAGTTGGAGGGGGTCTGGAATTCCGGTGATCGCGAGTTAAGGTACTTCCAGATGTGCTAGAACGATGAAACTTGGCTGGAACATCAAAGACTCGACAAGAATGGCTCACAAATCGTCACTTTCCAGATCCAACCATCCCTTAAAGTACAGAAATGAACTGCCAGCTCCCTTGAAGTGCGCACCTTAAGTGAAAAAATACTTTTGATCAAACTATCCATTTCATAATCCCCGAGGGACCATGATCATTTGCGCCAATAGAGTTTTGCTTTAAAACGAATTTCTAGCACCCTTAAAGTGTGCATCTTTACCGAAAATTGAAAAAAAAACTTTTGAACATAGGAAAAATTCGCTTCTTAGTTGTATAATTACAGCTTTGTAGAAAAGTTTCATCAGAAATGGGAGATTGGAGGCTTCAAACTTTCAGTACAAAACGATTCGTGCTTCCTATTAGTTGAATTTCAAAAAACGTGTCTTAACCGACCAATGGAATGCGAGACTCCGTTCCGCAAAAATATTATTATAGCAGCAAGAAATAGTCAGACTGACGTTTCCAGCAATTCACTGGCTCAGAATGGCTATCAAAGGCCGATAATTTAGTCTGTAAGTCGGAAGTCCTATACCTCGTTCTGTTAATTTTGTTGTTATGCTTCCTCTAATGATGGGGTAAAAATATCCGTTTCGTCAGGTAGGGTGCAATCTTTCTATTCTGACTCACAAATCTTTCCTTCCGCAAAGCGAAAATATCGGTAGATAACACAATCCGGCGGAAAAATAAAAACGCTAGATTACGCCGGGACGCCACGCGTATAAGTCGTAACAAAAAACGGAAAGTTGGAAAAAACAGGTAAAATAAAAACAGAAACGGCTAAAACGGTCAAATAAAAAACGAAACAGAAACAGAAACGGCATTAAAAAAACGGCTACCTGTTTTCTGTTTTTCTGTTATTTAAAAAAAAAAAACAGAACAGAAACGGTAGTAAAAAAACAGAAACAGAAACAGAAACGGTGCCGACCCGTAGTCGTGACTGTTTATGGTCAATTTGAAAGCCGGATGTTCATGGGCATGGTGCTAACCGATACAGTTGAGTTAGGAACACTCCCCTGGTACTTCTTAGAAACGTGAGCTCATAGTATCTTATTCTAGGCAACACCGAACGCCTCCTGTTAGCGTCGGAACGAGCCACTCAGGGCCAACTACTCCCAACTGGCTCCCCCGTTCGGACTCCGCGAACTCCATGAACCGCGAGAAAGAACGTGAGCGCCAACGGCGCGAGGAGCATAGAAAACCCACAGGTCATAGTATGACCTCGTCCGGCCACAGTATAAACTCGAGTCATGAACGAAGGGGGAGCCACTCCCGCTCCCCTCACCACGTGGATGCGTTAAGAACTGAAGCGGGGCCGAGCCGCAGTGATATTTATGATCTGAAAGGAGGTAGAACTAGCATTGATAGAATGAAGCCAAGTGAACCTTTAAGTACTTCTAGAGCATCTAGCGGTGTGAATGTGGGTTATGATCCGCGGACGTCTCTACCAAGCCTTCCCACGCTCCCCTCTCTGTCGTCGGTGCCAAGTTTGCAAATGAATGCCCCCTCGTTATATTCGCGAGACTTGGGAATGAGCGGACTTGATAGAAATATGTTACAGAGTTTAAGTGGAGCATATGCAGGCATGCCCTCTGATCCCCGATTAAGTGCCCTAGGGTTGGATCCCATGCAGCAGGCGTACTTAGCCGACCGTGAACGTGAAGCAATAATGAAAATGAACGCAAATCGGTACGGCCTAGGCCTACCAGCGGGACTTGGCTACGGAATGGAGCGGTACTTACCCCCCGGACTAGACTTGAGAGAGTTTGAACGAGCCAAGCTTGCCGCCGCCTTTGGGCTTAGCAGCTCGAGCCTTCTCGGCCCCCAGTTGGGCAACCCCTACCAAGGCTTAAGCCTACCCCCAGTGTCTGCACCTAGTATACCCGTGTCGGCGTACCAGCCGTTCTCTCACTATCCAAAGACACAACCGAGTGCTACTTCGTTTGGGTACGGACCTACAGGACCTGTTGGCTCTATGATGCCCTCTGTGAGCAGGGCGTCTGGATTAGGGCTGGGCTTGGGCTCTGCGATGGGACTGAGTTCTTCGGCCTTGAATGGACTTTATCCTTCAGGGGCGAATTCCTTTTTATCACAGTCATTAAGGCCGCCGCCTATGCCCCAGTCCCTGGGAATCCCCGGCTATCCCAATCTGTCCAGTATGGGTATGCGGCACCCAAGTTTGGGTTATCCCGGATTGGATCAGTTGGGTCCTAGGCCACCATTTTAGCTTAGATGGTGTCTGGATCGGGAAACCGCGGACAAAAAAAGATTGACCGACGAGGTGGTTCGGGTTAGGAACGAAAAACTGGGTCTTGGCGTTTTCGGAGGGGCCGATTTCCGGTTGGTCTTCGCAAACTGGAATACCACAAGACAAATATTTCCTGGCTTATTTCCCTTCAGACGGCCATGAGAAAATCTGCTAAAGGTAGTACTGCATGTGGGACTTTTTGGTCAGATTTGGAAACTAATGGCGAAGTTAACTAAGAAATAGCATCGTAAGATACACCTGGCATCTAGAAAGGGAAAATATACTAAACCGTAACAAATTTCAGATCGGAGTATTGCAACCCTGATATTTTTGCCTTTAGGAATACCGGTTAGCATGTGTTCACCAGACATTGTTGCCACCTCCGCTTGTTTTTTTGTCCTTCCTGGGAAAAGCCAAGGGCCAGAAAATGGGGAGGCGTAATTTTCCGGTTTGACCGACACTGCCGAAAAAGCAACCCGGAAATTTTGTCGGAGAATGGATCGGACCGGCCGACCGGAAACCCAGATTCCGTAACCCGCCCATCTCTAATATCACACGGGTCTTTTTGCGCCCAACCCCGTTTTTCAGGGGCAGTGCCCTGCTCCTGCCATGTATGCGCTGGGCTTCATAAGTTGGGGAGTTACACTGTCAGAAGTTTGATAATAGATAACACGTTCTGTTAAACGTTATGAGAACGTATCTGTTATGACCATTTATGTGTTATGACACAAGGATGCACAGACCTCTGTTACCTGTTATCAAACTTCATGCTGCACACATATGACGATCAAGCAAATGTTACTGCCTTCCTGATTCGATGTCAGCAGATTTGTAACATTTACACAAAGCGCAGTTTCAACTAATATGAAATAACACATCATCTGTCGAAGTTACTAAATATTTTCGTAATGACCTGTTAAGTGTTATCTTTTCTCTAAAAGTGACGTTGCAAACCGCGATTAGTGTTACGCTTTATGTTATTTTTTTTTTTTTTACTGGACTGATGCCCTTGGGCAGTGCGTCATACATTTTTTATTCGTACATAGGAACGCAACACTTAATGGCTCAAAGCAAAATTTGTCGGTAGAATCAGCAGATAAGTATGTTATCTCATATCTTTTGTAACTGCTAACTCTTCTGTTGGTGTTATGAGAGATTTTAACAGTGTGGGATTCCAGTCGGCAGTACCCCAGCAAGTTGGTCCATGTTACTGAAAGGGGGAGCAAACCCAATCGTTAAATCAGACAGTATAGATGAACAATCACGTCGAGCTTCCACCCAAGAGTTTTAAGTTGAATATCGGTCCTGTTGATGTCGTAATTAGTTTGTGATTTGTGTTTCTTCACAGTGAGGGATGGTTGGTATAGTTAATGTCGGGTGATATCTGATAATACTCAGTGGTTTGTTCATCACCCATTTAGTTCTAAGAGGTGTCTGCTATTTAATAGGGAAGCTTCGCAACGGCTTATTGTTTCGGACTATGCAGGAGGGGGGGGGGGGGGTGATTGTCCACATATCTTCGAGGCGGTGAGTCATGCCATGTGATGCAAATGCGATAAAAAAGTTAAACCACTAATGACGCCAAAAATATGTCGTATGCACATTGCCGTCGTATGCACCTCAAGTCCATAAAGTTTCATTGGATGCAACAAGTTGTATTGGATGAACTCCCCCGTATGCGATTTTTTCGCTTCCTTATGCACGCCCTCCCCCGGCAGTTCAGAATCATCATTTCCGGTGCCAAATCAGAGCATTTAGAATATTGGTTGCCTGCTGTCAAACCTTGGGATAGAGAGCGTATGACCATTTTGGTTGTCCATCAGGTTTTCTTGGCTGGATTTCTTGCACTTTCGTCAGGAAGTTTAAAAGTTTCGACGTTTCGGCACGGAAGTGATGAGGGTGCCGAAATCTGGGCAGGAATTCCAATATTCGACAGCGATGATTTTTTCATTACTGTTAATTAATTAAACCATTAACCACTAGCAAAACAAATAAGCAGCAGAAGTTCTATCTCCCCATCTTTGTAATATGACCATGCGGAGTCGAATAAATTCCTATACCCTGCCTATGCAAACGAGGGTAGGGTAGGAGCTACGCGGAACATCACAATTCGTTACCTCTACAAACGGGTAAATCGCAGTAAAGCCCCGGAGAAGATTTTTCCAAAGTAAAAGCCGATTGGTTGCCTGGACGCGCTGCTGAGTGAGTTACCACGCCTCTTGCACTTTTTCCTCGAATTACGGTCCTCAACTCAAAGCTCTGCAATTACCTCTAGCTCAGCTCAGTTTTTCGGGGTATCATTGTCGCTGCATGGGACGGTGGTTCTGTTAACTTATTCATTCTTGCTACTAGTGCGAACACATGATCAGGGTTTCCCAGTCGTATACTCTGTCACATTGAAAATTCTGAACTTTACTGCATTGAATCGATGACGGTGCTGAAGATCCACTCGGTCTCTTCGTACGAGACCGAAAGCAGTGACGGATTCTGCCGGCATCTCATATAGACGAGAGTTCCGGCCTCGATTGGGTGCCGGGAGTTGGAATACCTTGCAATGGCTTAAGAGGGGCATCAAGTAAAGTTGTTTTGTCAAAAACGGGGAGATTATCAAGGAACACGATAGTTAAGGTCGTAATACTCGCAAATGAGTAAGATTGAAAACTTGTCACAACGGTATGAGTTCGTCTTTGGATGATCGTAAACTAACAAATTTAGCTGTTAACTGAGAGGGGAATTGGTTAAGCTTCATTGGGCAAGTTAACTAACCACCTTGCCAAATTTGACGAAGTCTAACTGTCATAGAAGTGGTGAGTCGATAAAGGGATGGGCTGACATTCAAGCATACGCCTTAGCTCAATCCCATTCAGTTCTGTGTTAATATATTTGATCTTTATCGGATGAAGTAGTGATTTTACGAACAACGTTTTTGCTATGTTTATGAAAGTTTTGATAAACTTAAGTTTGGTTTTGTCTGCCTTGCAGCCTTCCATTGGAGTTCTCGTGATGATTTAAAGAGCTGTTTGATTAGTGGCCATTTTTATTGTTTATTGCTGAATGGCGCATGTTTCTTTTTACGATTGTTCTATATATACGCATTTTTTTTTCGAATGGGATGTAGCTGTACATTTTGCGTCGTCGTACCTCAATCGTTCGTAAAATATACATGATTTTGTAGAATATTCTCCGTCCGTTAGTGCGGGTAGAACATGTTCATCGGTTGCGCTTGGTATGATTGTGTAGAGTTAAGCCACGTCCGTACAAAGTCCGGTGATGTTTTTCGTGCGGAATTCTTGTCACTATAGGGAAACATGTATGCGATACCTAAAATTCTGGAACGAAGGATGAAATTCGCATCCGACTGCGAGCCGGGTTCGTTGATTGACATCTCCAAGAGAAGGTCAAAGTCCCAAAACGAAGTCGGCTCCGTCCTCGGACTTCGTGGCGCACGTGCTCGTACCTTTTCCCTAAAGGCGTATTCTCGCCGTTCCCCGAGGACTCCACCTGAGGAGTCCCCGCGGACGGGGGATGCTCCGATTATCATCACCATCATCAAAAAGGACTCCCTTTCAGATTCGGAGGGGAATCAGTTTTTGCTGGTGTTGGTGCACTTAAAATTAATTAAAAACAATCAGAATAAATAAAACCAAAACTAAAGTGGACCAGACTAATTTCGTCAACTGCAAAATTTTTTTTCGAACTAAATCCGTCTTAAAAGTATTCCCTGTGTTCTCGTTTTTTCCGTATGCGGAGTCCTCACGGAGTGACTCCCTCTATTCTCGCCGTTCCCTTCGATTCCCCGAGGAGTCCTCGGGGAACGGCGAGAATACGCCTCAAGTCCGAACTTCTGCGTTATATACGATATTTTCTTTGATTTTTCCCAAGTGCGACAGAATCGCATGCATGCTAAAACCGCAAAAAGAACCCGAGTCTGACCTCTGGCATAAGGCCCATTCTCGGCGTTCCCCGAGGACTCCTTTTGAGGAGTGCTCGGGTTTTTACTTGTCCCAGGGACTCACTCCCCGTATTCTCGCGATTCCCACCAACGGGAACTGCTCCGACTATCTATCAAAAGGGACTCCTTTTCAGATTCGGTAGGGAATCAATATTTGCTGGTGTTGATGCAGTGTAAAATTAATTAAAAACAATCAGAATAAACAAAACCAAAAATAATGTGGATCCAGACTAATTTCTTCAACTGCATAATTTTCGCTGTTCTCGCTGTTTTCCGTACGCGGAGTCCGCGTCGAGTGACACCCTCTGTTCTCGCCGTTCCCCTTGATTCCGAGAGGAGTCCTCGGGGAACAGTGAGAACACACCTATAGAGAGATTGCACCACAACCGACGAAAACGGATACCATCATCAGAGGAGCGTAGCAAAATAATTTAACATTACGAAGTGAGGACTTTCGACTCTGAGACAAATCAAGAGCTAGTTCAGAAGCGCCATATACTTCTGAGAGGAACCTATCCTGGTATCTCCTAAGTTCCAAAAACATAGAAAAGAAAATTACTGCAATAACCCAAATATCTATACAATAGAGTACACACTTTATATACGAAAGCCGACTGCATTCAAAACAATTAAATCGCATCGGCTATATTCCGTCCGGTATTTTATATATATCCGTCCGGGCAGAAAGTCGGGATACGCCGCACTACACTTGGTCAACGCAAGGAATCAACGGTTAGTCCACGATCGCTCGGGGTTCCAACGGCGAATCGCCAATTTGCTCCGGTGGGGGGCACCTCACTTGCGGATGCAACGGTGATGGTTTCAGCTTATATATACCGAGACATAAATAAAGCTACCGAGGCAGGAAGCGGCAAAAAAGGATATCATACACTTGAAAGGCCCAAAGCGACTATCATACAATCATGAGACCTCAGTCGGTGAGAAAGTAGTAAAGCTGGCGAATGGCCAGTGATAGCCCCCACGGTGCCGAACATATTTGAAACATAGTTTTTACAAAGGCCTTCGAGAGCCTCACGGAATATGTGTGTCTACGAAGTCCCAATCTTTGTATGAAGTTGACCGTGCGCCACTTCCTTATTTAACGCGGTTTAAAGTACGTACCTCCAGCTTCCCGAGTGTTTTTCTCGAATTTTTTCAATTCGAGACTGCTACGAGTAGCAAAAACACATAACTGAGCTTACGACAAGACCCAGCAGATCATATCAGTTTATGTTAGATTCTGGCGTTCACACGGATTCAGATTCCAAAAAGCAAAGCGAAAATCCGTCCGGCGCAATAACAAACGGAAAATCGTTGCGCCTTCTCGCTGGCTTGCTTGCCGAGTGCACTTCCGTGTACGGAATGGATTCACTTATACGTCACACTCCAAAACTAGCGGACCGTAAAAACAGTATGGGAAAGCGAGGCGAGTTTGGCCACAGTTGCAAGACTACAAGACGGATAAGCCAGCGGACCCTCCAGGCTGCCAGAAACAACCTTACAGATCTATCGTACTTATACTGCCGATACAGCCTACCTCCGTAACTCTATTCATTGGTTCTTCGATCCGGAGAATTTCATGTTACATTCTAAATCCCCTAACAAACCTCGCTAATCTTTGCACTTGCCACGATTCACTAGTTTCCATTATGCCCCCGACGAGTGTTCGAGTAACATGCGTAAAACCCGATTTTTCAGTATTTTGCCAAGTTTTGCTATAAGTCAATGGGTCTGGCAAAAGGCTTAAAACAGCCAAAGCCGTGGATAATTTGCTAAAAGGAGAGCTTAGTTTTACAGTACTCAAGAGTTCTGAATACTGGAGCATAAAGAGAAACAGTGCGAGATGTGCTTTAAGTTAATCGAGGATCCACAGGGGAGGTAAAGGCGGCAAGTCGTGAGGTGTTCTACCAGGTTTCAGCACAGCTTAGCAAGCCGCTACTCCACGCTAGGATGTAATTGCGCGCGGTGGCTACTGATTCAATGAATCAGAAAAAAAAAACCTTGAGGTTATCTTTGTTTAAGTACAGATCGCAGTACAGTATATGTTTGCTTCTTCGAATCTTGGACTACCGTGCTTTGGCTTTTCGCCCCTAAGAAAGTCAATTATGGGTGATAGATCAAGAACTTTATATCTGCTTGACAAAGAACGAAATTATATTCTTTTAATTTTGTCCGATGTATACTTTTATTTTTATTTATTCATTGAACAAGTATTGGGATACTTTGGACGCTAAGGAAAGTAATGCCAAACTAAACTGCAGTGATACGAACGACGCCGTAAATTTTCGTTTGAGGGTACAAAACCAACTGAGCAAAAGATTTTTCCTTTATTTTACCGAGATTGCTGTTTGCCCTCAATTGTGCATGAATATTTGTTAGAATCGAATTTCATCATATTTTTAGGCGCGGCGTGTACAGTTAGGCCATGTTCAAAGTAACATACCTCTATGACACTGTACATACATTTTAAACGGGTCTTTTCTGACCAATAGGCTCCTCGGAAGCAATTAGCGAGAGCCTGATCCTCTTCGTAAAAAGGCAGACAAGGCAAATGCAAAAACGGGTCATACTGCTGTTAGGGTTGACAGATCTCAGAAATGAATGGAGGGATGATTACGGACGTACGAGTGTATGAGTAATATAGGTACGGTCCTTTAAGTAGTCATTAGTGGATGGGAGAAAAGTCTCTAAAGCTGCAAACACGTACTTTAGGTATTGGCAGATTAACCCTAAGTGGCGAAATACACAGTAGGCTTGCAACTGATACCCGAATAAACAAGAAATTCGAAACTCGAAGGAACAGTCGTTACAAGCTTTGCGAGTAATAGCTCTATGTTGACGTCGGGCTTGGCGCCTGAGATCCTGATCATGTCAACACTCCCACGCAGTCGCTAAGCACGGAATATTCCGAGTTCTGTATCTGCTTGATACACTTCCCCGGTCTCCCAGATCTGCGCTTTATTCCTTCACCGACACAGACATGATAGTACGCACAGTCTCCATTCCTGTTTGCTGTTATCCTTCATGATGATTTTGTAGAGTTTGGCCTTTCGCAAAATAAACACATTTTCGTCAACTTGCTCCTTTTACTTCCTTACCTCTTGACAAATTGGTAAGTTTAGGCTGCCAATTTAGCTATAGGCGGTCTACGGAGACTCCGTCTGAGCGGGCTGTAAGTTCGGTGGTTTATGCAACCTGGCACAGAGAAAATAGTCAACTGACCTCGGCACCAAGGCTTGCGACGCAACGTAGGCTGCTGGTTGCTATACCCCAAAAAGTTCCTTCAATCAAATACGGAGACTCTGTCTGAACGGGCTGTACGTTCAGTGGTTTATGCAACCTGGCACAGAGAAAATAGCCAACTGACTTCTGCACCACGGCTTGCGACGCAACGTAGGCTGCGGGTTGCTATACCCCCAAAAGTTCCTTCAATCAAATACTAAGGGACAAGGCTGGAAACTGATCACAACGTAGTATAGCCTTAAGTCACTGACTTCCACTAACTGATGAGTAACGTCTACTAGGTTCCAATCTTAGAGCGTTTCTTTGCTATTGCATCTTCTACTGCTTTAAGTTGTTTCATCAATTCTTCTCGCCTCCTATCTTTCTCCCTTTCCTTCTCTTTATCCTTGGAAGATTCCTTGGAGACCTGAAGGAAAATATATAATATAAATGTATATATAGCAAATAGTAAACAACCCCAGATGGACGATTCTCCCTCTTTGTCATGGCGAAGAGCAAGATCATCTTCTTGACAAGTGTCCAGAGCTCTATGATTTCAGGGGGCATTACCCTAAGCCCGACCGATCTTGCTCTCCCACGGATCTCGCAAACAGCAACCCGAGAATAGTAACTAGAATCTGTGTATTTACTGGAAAATCTCTACTTCATAAGGAAAAAAAGTTGGATTAAAGCACACCTCGCACTATTTACTGTTTATGTTCCAATAATCAGTTTATGTTCAACTATTTGAATACAAATTTGACATTTTGCCTGTTTCTCCCAAGTCCTTTGACTTCACGCAAAACCTGGCAAAATTCAGAGAACCAGTTTTACGCATAAACAGCATGATAAGCGAACACTCATCGGGAGCATAATGCACATGGAAAATGGTGGTAAGTGCACAGATTAGTGAGGTATCGTTACGGGCTTAGCATAATGAATACAGTATGACACGACGGGTCCTTAAAAAGTGCGTAAGCGCTCAGACGTGGAGTGTAAAAGTAAAATGTTTATCACATTTATATACAAACAGCTTTAGAACCAAGACATTTCTCTTCCCCAATAACCAAACAAGTACTGAAATAACCTTGTAATCACCCCCCTTTAAAAGCTTTAAATGTAAACAAACCGCCAGTATAAATCCAAAGAAACGTTGAAGATCTTGCACGAATAACATTTGTTCGAACACTGAATGGTCTACCTGCCAATCCCACCCTTTAAAGCTTTTGTTCATTAGCAAGGTAATAATAAGTGCAATAAACCAATTCGTAGCAGACTAATGCCCCCTTTGTCACAATTCATTAAGTAAGGCATTTCATCGATCATATGGCAAAGCAGTCCAGTTTTCATCTGTTCATTAAAGATTAAAGTACGTCGGGTCGTCGGGTCGTCTTATTTGTTGATGTTACAACAAATCTTCATCCATAGATATATCTGCCCAAATATACAAGAGTCATAGACGGACTTAAATCATGAGAAATCTTGGCCCAGCTGCCCATGGACGGGGGGGGGGGGGGGGACCCATCAACATGCTTAGAGTTTGATTCCAGTCACGGGTCAAAAACTTTTTTCATGGGCAATGTTGGGCCCACTTGCCCATGAACGGGGAGGGTGGGGGTGGTTCAACTCTCTCCGGTCCCTATGATCCTAAAGGACAAAGGAATTTCATCGCCTTATCTCCACTTATTGTCAAATTAAAAACATTAAAAAATGGGCAATCTGGGCACAATTGCCCCTGAACCAAGTGGTGGTGGAGTTTGGGACCCGCAACAATAAAAAAGAAACCCCAATGCTCACAATCCTACCAAGTTTCAACTTGATACCTGTTGATTCCTGGCAAGGGTAACGAACTTTACTCCTGGGCAATCTGGGCCCAGTTGCCCATGAACGGTGTGGATGGGGGAGGTGCAACTTTAAAAGCAATTTCTCAGCCCTAGGAGCTACACGGCTACACGGCCAGTTCTGGTCAAGTTATGAACATTATTCACTGGGCCACCTTGGCCCATTTGCCCCTGAACCGGTTGGGTATGGGGGGCGGGACCCCCAAAAGGATATCAGACTTATCATTATAAGACGTATCAGGGCTTACTATTTCAAATATTGTAAATTTCTTTATGCCTTCCTCGCCACTACGGAATTCACGCGTAACTGCACACTTTTTACCATTTAACCCTTGCGTAAAGCTATCCTCCATTGCCTAGGAACTCAACGTTTCTGCCCTTGTTTTCCACTTTCCATCAGGATCGAAGATTTTTTAAACCTGATTGTTTCCTTTTTTGTCTACTTGTTTGTTTTTATCCTGTGCATTTACTACGTTATCGAAAGCTCAATGTTAATGTTCCTTTCTTTTTGTGGCACTTGCCTTCCGGCCAAGTGCAATATACCGATCACTTTTCCGTCGGACGGTCGGTCTAGTGATCGCGAGTTAGGCTACTTCCAGGTGTGCTAGGGTGATGAAAATTGGCAGGTATATCAGGGGCCCCACCAAACTTACTTGGAAATAGTCACCTCCCCCATTCGACCATCATGGGGGGAGTGGAGGAAGGGGGAATCCGGAATACTGAGGCATGGGTAACTTTCGAACGGGTGCTCAGATCTAAATGAAACTTGATATGTGGAAAGAACACATGCCTCACATGTCCCTTTTACGCCCGAGCCGGATCCGACAACTGTGGGGGGAGCTAGAGTTGCGGGGGGGGGGGGGGGGGGGGGTACAGGAAATATCGATGCAGGCTTAGAGTCGAGTGGTCGGGATGAAACTTGGTAGGAAGAACAAGCACATATCCGTGATACGTCATTGACATAACCGGATCGGATCCGGGCACTGTGGGGGAGGCGGGTGGAGGCTGGATCCCGGATTTCTGCTTATCACGGGTTAAGGTACTTCCAGCGTGCTAGGATGGATTTTCCCGGATTTTCGGTTATCATGGGTTAAGGAGATGTGCTAGGACGATGAAACTTGGCAAACCTATCAGGGACCCGACCAGAATGACTTAAGAAAAGTCATTCCCGATCCGACCATCGGGAGGGGGGGGGGGAGGTTAAATCTGGTATCTTGACGCAAGCCATAACTTTCGAACGGGGCATCGGACACAATCGAAACTTAAAAGTTGGAAAGAGCTCGTGTCATGGAAGTGCCATTTCGTGTCCGGACCGGCGGGGGATCGGAAAACAGGCTTAGAGTGGAGGGACCGGGATGAAGCTGGGTGAGAAGAACAAGCACAAGTTGTAAATACATGCCTCAGTGCGCGACAGAAGATGCTACACACACACGGCGATTGAAGAACGAAAATTCAATATCAGAATAACTTAACATAACAAGAGCTATGAGCTCATATGCCACTAGTTATGTGTAGTGGTACAAGAAATTACAACGTCACAAAATACTCCACCATCTGAAAATACAGTTCGGACCAAGAAATAGGATATCTAGTTTCACTCAAGTCTGAGCATTTCCGACATCGCCTTGGATCATCTAGGGCAGTTCAACCAAATAGATCCACTCCTTAGCTCCCTAGTTGTGCCACACTATTTCCATTACCCCCTTCCAACTCCCCCCCTACCGCGGCCGAATCTGGTTCGGACTCCTAAATGGAGAATCTGGAGCATTTTCTCTTGCCACATATCTTTCCCTCGGATTGAGCATTCTTTGGGAACTTCCGTTAACTCCCCCCCTCCTTCCAGGAACGGATCGGCGCACTGTGGGCGTCTTGGAAGGGGTTTTCCGGAAATCTGGTGATCGCGAGTTAAGGTACTTACAGATGCACATGGACGATGAAATTCGGCTTGTATATTGGAAACCCGATCACATTGACTTGGAAGCAGTCATTTCCCCGATCCGACTATTTTCGGGGGACTGGAGGGAATTGGAATCCGGACTACCAGAGTTTCATGCATAAGTTCTGAACGGTTGGTCGGGTCCGAAGGAAACTTGACAGGTGACAAAAGGACGTGTTTTAGCTATCACGAACACGTTCACAACCCCCAAGGACCCATGATCATTTGTACATCAAGTATATGAATTTTAGCCTCCTTAAAGTGCGTATCCTAACTGCAAAGGGAAAAAGTACTTTGAACAAAAGATCCATCTTCGTGATTCCCAAGGGCCCGTGATAATTTTTGCCTCTTGTTTATGATTGAATTTTCAACGTACTTAAAGTACCAATGTAACCGCAAGCTGAAATAACATTTTTGAGACCCGCAATGGCCCACGACCCTCTGTGCCCCAAGCATTTTGCTCCCAAATTCAGTTCGAACCCCTTAAAGTGCGCATCTTAGCCGTAAATGCAAAAAAATACTTTCGAGGGAATGATATACTTTCGTGACCCAAGGACCCATGGTCATTTGTGTACCAGTGCATTTGCTTAGAAAATCGATTCCTAGCCCCCTTGAATTGCGCATTGCATATTTTTTAATAAACCATGAATTTCATGATTCCGAAAGTCCATAGTCGTCTGTGACTCAACACAGCAAGAATCTTAGCTGTTACCATTACCTACTGCGTATGCTTGCAAGTGCCATGTGAGCTTACAGCTCTTGTTTTTGTACTGTGCTATTTCCTTTTTCTTGTTTAGTGCGTTAATGAAATTTCATCATCATCATCACTATTGCAGAACATTGTAACGTAAACATTTAACAGTGCGAGGGGTCCTTGAACTTCCCGACGATTCCACATACGCTCCTCATAAAACGCAATGACGCATTGCCGCCAGATGCGCTAGAGATACACCAACAATCACACGTGAGATCGTGGTATAAGTTGTCAAAAGGGTGGATAAGCGATCAGGCTTTCGCTTCATACCGAGTCGCGCATTAACCACGTGGAAAAGTCAACTAGCGCTCAGCACTGAAGTCGGAAGCCAGAATTGACAAACCTAATTAAGTTTGATAGAACCTGGTTTGGTAGAGCACATAGAGGCAGCAGCATTTTAAATTATTGCCAGGCCTAACGGAACTGAAAATAGCAAAAAAAACAGGATAAACATACACCAAGAAGTGACGTTCATTGTTTACTTTATACTAGCGCATCTAGCGGCCAAAAAAAAATTAACCCGGAAGGAATTTTATGAAGAGCGTATTTTCAAACAAAGCTTTGCAAGTAGCCGCACTCCTCCGCAGGGTGAAGAACATCGCACGCCATCTATAAGTTCCGGATCGTTACTGCAATTCTGATATAAATCTTCCACAGTGACAAAATAAATAAATAAACGAGACTTACCTTTTCTTTGGGCTGGGTGGAAGGCGGAGATTCGGCGACTCGCTTCTTGCTTGACGTGGACGTCGGTTCTTTTTTCACAACTGGTTCAGCGTTCGACGCGATAACATGCTTCATCGTCAGAGTCGGAGGTGATAAGGGTGCCATCCGGGATTTAGACGCTGTAGAACAAACAAATAAATGAGACCACCAGATACAGCAATTCCAGACCAGGCCTTTCTTGTATATCAAAAATAATAGGCAACTTAGAATTCATTGCTAATCAATCCTGGAAAATCTCGTCATCTAGAAAAGAAGACTTTCTGCGTGGTTTTTTTCTCGAGCCGAAAAAGCAACTGGGCAATCGCGTTCAATTCAAAATAATCCAGTGGCATGCGATAACTAAGAAAAGGTAAACGGAATATTTGAATTAGGACTTTCATAAACTTTCAAACTTCTTTATTCTTGCCTCAATCGCAGTCACAGGGTCGGGAAGATGATTTTACTGATTTTTGTATTTTTTGCCCATGGGGGGAGGCTCAGCAGATACTCCATGTACTGTAAATCTGTAATGACCTCTGAAAACTTCGTTTCCATCCCCATTCTCTAATTTTCTTAAAGGTTCATTGGACACCCTATCATTCCAATTTTCCACCATGAGCATACAACTTTTGCGTTTAAGCATCGGCAATGTTTCTGCTTTTTCGGCACCTGCTTCTCTTCTGTTTTTTCTTCCATCTGTTTTAATGTTTCTGCTTTTGTGGCACCTGTCGCGACCAAGTGACATGTAGCAATCACAGTCACTGTCCGTCTGTCGGTCCGGGTTTTGTTAGTTCCGGCACTTCTACATAATCTCCAGAGGCATTACTAGCCAAAATGTTTAGGGGGGGGGGGGGGGTATTTACCAGCTGGCTGGTTATTTACAAACCATTCGTACAGTAAACCGATACTGATCGCAATTCCGTCGGTCGGTCCCATGATTGCGAATTAGGGTGCTTCCAGATGTGCTTGGGCGACACAACTTGGCATGCATATCAGGGACCCGACCAGATTAACTTGAAAATAGTCACTTCCCCGATCCGACCATCGTGAGGAACAAGCATATGCTTCAGATAAATCATACATAGAACCGTATTGGAGCCGGGCACCGTGGGCAAGGTGGAGGGGGGCTCCGGAATTCCGGTGACTGCGAGTTAATGTACTTCCTGATACGCTAGGGCCATGAAACTTGGCTGGAACATTAGAGACCTGACAAGAATGACTTGGAAACGGTCATTTCACAGATCCGGCTATCCAGGGGGGGGGGGGGACCCGGAAACTTGAGTTCAGGAATTAATTTCGCCCCCTGTTTCTGTTCTGTTTTTCTTTACCAGCTATTTTTTCTGTTTCTGTTTTTACGAAAACAGAAATAGTGCCGATGCTAAAATATGCTGAATTCGCTTTGAACTTTAATTTTCTTGCCGGACTATTTTTTGCCCGGAATTTATAAAACCCAGCGTCAATGTTGGACTGAGGGGACGCTTAATCCACATCTAAAACTAGTCTTCTCACCGGACAAGTAGGTCGTCCGGAATCCGGCCAAGCCGGAAATTTGGTAAAAATTTAGGTTCATTCTTAAGTCGACTATAGAGGCTCGCATCGCTTGTAAGAACATGATACCCTTTCTGAATTTTATTTACTTGTCAGACAAGTAATTCTACCGAAATTCACCAAAACCCAGAAATCTGACAAAAGTCGTTGAAAATGTTTATTCCACAGTAGGTAAGCCTCAACGAAATACAGAGGAGGTTAGCTCAACCGTTAGAGCGTCAGACTGCGGATCGAGAGGTTCTAGGTTCGCCTCTCGTTATCACCAGTTCTTTTTATTTCGCACATATTTTGCGAAGCTGTAGAGCTTCTAGGCTTTGATCTGAAGATTTGACATATGCTGGTAAAAGCACATGTTGAACCCACATCTGAACTTAAATTTCCTGCTGGAATAAGATTACGGAATCTGGACAAAACCTGAAAATTTTGTACAAGTAAAACTCTTTCTGAAGTTGGTCAAATATGACATGACCGCAAACAAATTACCACAGAAATGGTTTATACACCGTATTGTAGAGAAAACAAACAACAACTGTGCAACATATCAGATTTGAGAAACCTAGCGGGGCGAAACATTCGAATTTCACCTTCCGGCTAGCGAAGCTCATCTCGAAAACTGTGGGAAAGCGATTCCTGGAACCACTTTCCCCTGGACGGATCGCGAATGCGCATTGAAAGCTGAAACCGCCGGGAAACTGTTGAATCCCAAACCTTTCAGAATAAATATGGTTCACTGGACGTTTCTTTTATTATAACATAATCGAACGACGTCATCCTCAATGATGCTTTGCATTTTTTTAATTTTTTTTTATTTGTTAGTGAGACTGTTTTTCATCAGTTTTCAGGCCAAAGCATTCAGTTTCTCGCGGAGCTTTCCACTAACTTTCTGGAATCACTATCCGGGAAAGCTGCTTTGGTTTCCAAGCAGTCCGAAAACCATTGGAAAGACATTCAGACTTTGCTTACCCGCTCGCGAATACCCTCTTTATATTTAGTCTCATTCAAGTCGAGTATCTAGTCTTCAAAGCATACAAATATTTACGATGGAGGGGCTCAAACCTAGAATCCTAACCTTAGAATCCCTAGATGACAGGCAGGTTAGCAAAACCGTCTGTCGTCTTACTCGGAACATTCGAAATTAAACCATCACAAAACTGAGACGAAGAACACAACCAAATATCGGCCTACATCACGAAACCAAAACCGGCCCACACCAAGAAGTTAAGAAAAAAAGTGTTGCTGATGTAGCGAAGCAGAGGGCGGAGAAATGACGGAGAATCAAGCGCCGACTAGGAAGTACCGAGGTAAACGGACAACATGGGGGAATCTGTTTCAGTTCCGAATGTCTCGCGAAGCGACTGCACAGCACCAGCAAGTACCACAGTGCCCTTCCCCTGAAAGAAAAGTTCCACCGACGAATGGAAACCGATGGCGCTAGTGCCCTGCACAAAGCATCGAAGGACCCCAAGGTCTAACCAATAGCAAACCAGTCACCACGAAGCCCCAAATGGCTAATCTCCGTAACGACTAAAGTCATTCGTACCCACGACCTGTCCCCAAGAAGACCTTGAGCCCTTTAAGACTATGAACTTTGTATTCTGAAAATATGAAGAAGCTCATTAAGAGCCTAATAATCAGAGACACAACATACACTCCTGCCACCCAAGCGGACCAAGAAACCCAGGACTCAGCTCCTTAGTCCCTGAAAGAACTAGAGGCCCTAAACTGAAGAATCGAAGGGGGAAGGTGAGACTAAGGTGAACGTAGCTTTCGTAAAGCTCATAGATGTACGACTGATCCCGCCGGCGGAGGCAGCCATCCTAAAGTTCACTAAGAAACTAGTCTGAAAAAGACGACCTAAGGTTGCTGAACCTACTTGCTCGAGGCACCATCGACCCAAATTTGTCGTTAGAAGAGATTCCGCACGGTATCTGATGTATGGCCATCCTTTTTTACTATTAAAAACCTGGCAGTGTTTGTCCAGGTGGGACTGAGACACAGGTCTCTGTTCATTTAAAGTATTTTAATTATGTAGTTCCTTTTCTTTGTTTTGTCTTCAGAAAGTGTGTTGAATATGAAGTTAGTATTTGATTTGCATAATAGTTTTGTGTACCATGACCCGTTGGGCTTTCCATGAACAATACATACATATATACATATATAGCTCGAAGAGAATATCAGCCAACACCGGGCGAGGACGATTTTAAAAATTACATATATGTATAGGCTTTATACATATATATGAAAAATATATATGTATATATATCAAAAATTATTAACTGCATGGTATGTGTATAGAACGATTAATAATGGTGCTACCCGTAAAAGCTGGTATCGAGTTTATATCCCTGGACAACTACCGACTATTGGGTAAGCCAGTCTTAGACCTGTTCAGGCTAAGCTTTACGCACCCCACATTTAGGCTTGAGTAGACAATCAAGGACAGCCCGTTTTGTCTTAGGGTCGACAACGGTTGGACATGAAAAAGGTTAGATTACTCATATCGCAATTAAAGTTCAGTCCAATTTTTAACCGAGTATCTGCCTACTCATGAGCCTAGCTAGGAGGGACAACTGATGACTCTAAAGTTAGTGACGTCGCCAAATATAGAATAATTAAATAATTATTAATTAAATAATAAGTAATTATTAATAATGAATACAGTGCAGTTATTAATTGGCCATTCAACATATCCATTTGGGTCTCTAATCGGTCCTAAGTGCGAACAACGGATAATGTAATAGAAATATGGATTTCAGGAATAGTGATTAATGTGAAACCTTTTGGTTAACCGTATCTTTAATCTGATGTGATATTCGAGTTCAGTATATAAAACTACATTAGAAATGTGTTTCCCATGAAGTAAACACTATTAAGGCTTCAGAAAAAAAAAAATTCAGCTGAAAACTAAATAACTAAATAGAAAATGCTAAACAAAACGAATTTTGTACCCTACTAGGTTTCTCAACTTTTGATATGCTGAACAGGTTTTTTTTTCTCTACTTGATGGTGTAAAAATCATCTCTGTTGCAATTTGTTTGTGGTCAAACCTTATATTGACTGTACAAATGTGTGTATGTAAACACATGTAGTTCATGTGTTTTGTAGGGAGAGAAGCTTCGGCTTAACCTCTGTTTCTATTTATAAATAAATAAAGACTCACGCTGAATCCGTTTTTGAACTTTATTTTCCTTTCGAATATGTAGTTGACCGGAATACAGATAACAGCTTGGATAACAATGCAAACACACGATCTGGATTGGGAGCTCCCGGACTGGAATTACTGCCCGAATTTCCGGCACCATCATCACTTCCATATGAAAAAGTTGAATTTTTTCAACTTGATTATGCAGGAAATACGGACGGGAAATCCTGAATAAGGACATCGATTGGATCAAGAAATTCAATAAATACCGGAATTTTGGACCCCATCGAAAAATCTGGTCTCGTTTTATTTTCTTTTTTAAATACCGCAAGAAGTGTCTTTGAATGATAAGAATGGCTTTGAGGAGATGCACTTACCCTGGACGGGATCAGGTATTTCCTCATCTGACGATTCGTCAGCGAACTTGTCTGCCACTTTCTTCAACGCCGGCTTCGATACTGCTGCTAATTTCATTCGTAGGGGTGCTTTGGGCGCTTCAGCAGGCAGTGCCAGAGGGACTTGGGAGGGTGGTGGCACAGTCTACAGAAAAGTTGGTGAATCGCGATGGGCCCTCTCATTTGGTCCCTTTTGGTGCCATGAGTAATCATACCTCCTGCTCTAACCTTGTTAACGCTCGGTTCAGAACAAGACGAAAGATATAGGAGGATCTCTCGGGATTCTGGAATCACTTTCCAGCGAGCAAACCAGATGGCGAAAACTATGAGAATCCGATTCCTGGAATTCCTTTCCAATTTCCCGCTGGATTCATCGAAAAAACGTGGAAAGCTGAACCACCGAGATAGGGTATTTTGAATTTCAAACTTTTTCAGAATAAACAAATCGAGACAAGGTTCATTGAAAATTCTTCCAATCCCATATAGGCTACTCCAACTAAGTGATCCTTAATGACACCTGCGTCGGTTTTTCCCCACTTTCCAAACTTCTGCCGAAGCACTCAACTTTCCGCGGAGCTTCCACTTTATTTTCTGGAATGCATTTTCGAGAAAGCTGCTAGTCTGAAAACCGAAATGAGTATTAAAAGGACA
The DNA here is from genome assembly GCA_023053575.1 of Branchinecta lynchi. NCBI lineage: Eukaryota > Metazoa > Arthropoda > Branchiopoda > Anostraca > Branchinectidae > Branchinecta > Branchinecta lynchi. Next base: position 10,977,761 of record JAKZAP010000017.1, read on the forward strand.
TGCTATTACGGTCAAGGAGGGTGCGTATTTCTCTTAAAAATCAAATATCAATAAAGAGGTTAGTGAGAGAAAGAGAAAACTCCCGGTTTAGTAGGTTATGAAGAAAGCTAGTAAATCAGAACATATGGAAATAGCAAAGACTAATATCTCAGGGCGCTAACCGATTTATGAGATTTATTCTGGAGATATTTCGCCACTTCTTGGCGGGACTTTTCAGGACTTTGAGTATCTGGGAATACGAATCTGCTTTTGTTTCACTGAAATAAAATCTAAGCCGGCTTATCAGAATCATTTTTATTTGCCTAATATCTTTACATAAGGAAAGAAAATAACCTGGGAGGTCAACAATTTATACGCGTCATGAAATACATAAAATAACACTTAATATATACAATCAATTCATATCGTGTCAAAATACTCCATTGTCTTCATTGTCGAACTCCGTCTGTATGTGTGTGAAACACGCAACTGAAGAAAAAAACCCACAAACGCTCCAACAGGAACTTCAAACGATTAAGTATAGCCAAAAATTTAACCAGGTAAAAATTAAACTACAAAACTTTTAAACGTTGGAGCCCCCCCCCCCCTCATATTTTGGTTTTAAAAATAAAAAGAAACTCACGCTAGATGTAGTCTTTGCCGTAGTTCCCGATTTTGGCAGTTGGGTTCCTCCTTTCTTATGCAGAGCTGCTGCCGCTGCGGCAGCTAGATTTGCCTGATTGGCCTGAGAAGCGGCAGAAAGCTTGCTATTTGCAGCACTAGGACCCCGACGAGGGGGTGGGCTCCGGGAGTAAGACCTGTAAAATCAATCAATTAATTTTTTGAAAACCGAATGGTCCGGATCCAGGGATTTATTCGGGGGGGGGGGGGGGGGCAAAAAGTACAAAAACAAAATGGTAGTGTTGGACGATATTCGATATCGATATATCGGACCAAATATCGATATCGAATATTGAAACGTAAATATCGATATCGAAAACGATATTTTTCATTCATAATTATAGTAAATAATCCAACATAGCCTACATTTATATATCCGAAATTGGAGCAATATGTTTTCCGTAATTCAGTTCTATTTATTCGGAGTTTGATGCTATTTAACCGCAATTTTGTTAATAAATTTTGGCGAAACGAGACGTAACCTATACCGATACCGATATCGATATCGATTATCGAATATCGAAAGTGAAAATATCGATATATCGAAAAATCCAAATATCGACCGAGACTACAAAATGGATCAGAGGTTAAAGCCTATAATACACGATTATTGTTGTACGTTTGGGGGGGGGGATGACCCCCTTACCCCACCCCCTTAGTACGGCCCAGCTCTGAGCACCAAGGAAGGAAGGAAAGCAAGGAAATGAAACTCTTTGTTATTAGAATAGAACCGTTAATAATCACAGCAGTAATCGTTAATAATCCACATGTAAATGACGAGGGGGTAGAGACAGGGAGGTTGAGAAGAGTTTGATAACATATATCTGCAATTTCAACAGACAGAACTTTGGATGTTATCTACAAGAGCTGCAGAATATGTTAGTTATGACCTGTTATTTTATCATTGGTTTAACAGTAACACAGTAGGCCTACACCAGGTATAGTGTTATGTTTTACAAAAACGTATCGCAAGATCACGATTTTTTCATTTTTCCAACATTAACAAACAGTATTATTTTTTTCGTGTTGAAACCAAGGCCGTATCAAGGGGGGGGGGAGTTAGGGGGCTGAAACCCCCCCGAAACATAAAAAACCGATTTTTATAGGCTTTTCCCTCTGATCTATGTGTTTTTTGTACTTTTTTGTCCGACCAGCAGGCAATAACCCCCCCCCCCCCCCCCTCGAAAGGCAACCCCCCCCCCCCCCGAAATAAATTCCTGGATACGGGCCTGGTTGAAACATTTTAGTTATGACCTTTTACGTGTTCATTTTTTAATTGGTGTAATGGTAGCACAGTACACCATGTTTAGTGTTATATTTTACAAGAACGTAGCACAAGATAACGATTTTTCCATTTTTCCAACATTAACAGATAGCGTTATTTTTTACGTGATGAAACTGCGTATCCTTCTTGGATCCTATGAAAGTTCTGACGGTGCAGGGATATTAAAGCTTGTATTGCAAGCCGTATACGCGATAATACTATAGTTAAAGTTTAACTGAAAAGCCAGCTTATTTTCACATGTTGCAGTTGAATAAGGTAAGGTAAGGAACAATTTTAATGGCAAATATAAATAAACCTGGTGTTTCTCAAAAGCATCAGACATGCCAGTAAATGAAGTCAATTACGTTGAATAGGCCAAAGGATTTTTTATTTTTTATAGTGACGTTCACAGTTCTTTTTCTGTTCCTTGTGTCCCTTCTTTTCGGTGGTTGGGTATTAACATTGCTAAAAATCTGAAATCCTTCCGAGACCAAGCTGTGACGGATTGTAAGAAAAAGATCCAAGTATCTTACTCTAAAATTGTCGCTAATCGGGGCAAATACAGTAGGAAGTCCCTTGCTAAATTGTACTCTGTTTTTACTGATCATTCAGTTTTGTTTCTTTCTGGTGTTTATCCCATCCTCGGGCGAAAAGATATTCGGTCGTTACGTTCTTATTACTTTCGGTTCTCGCGTTTTCTACTGTATTTGCCTCCGTGGTATCGGAACCGCAACCTTATTTCAGTTTTCGGGCTTCCAGATATAACTGGAAAGCTAGTTGAGCTTGCTGATAAACTCCCCCAGACAGTGAAGGCTCTCCCAGCTCATCATGGGTTTGTCCGCCTCCTTAAATAATCAAGTGTTTTTGTTGTGTATTTAGTCGTTTTTGTTGTATTTTTTTCTTTTTTTTGTTTATACTCCGCTTTTGTTCATTTAGCGGGTTAAAAAATAAATAAATTAATTAATTAAGTATGCAGCCAGGTTTCAGGAATGGAGTGAAGTCATTTGTAGGATACTACACGAATCTAAGATTATATTAATGTGCTTGCGAGTTGTATATTGTATTCTATAGGTATGATTTTATCTTATTTTGTTGCCACGTGAATCGGGCTTTAAATTAGGTGAGATAGACATTTCAAAATGTGTGCTTCAACTTATTAGCTGAACTACTTCATATCCTTTAATAAATCGGTTACCTTGATCGAGATTTAGACCTGGAGGAACTACGAGACGAGGCACCTCTTCTTCTTCTCGGAATGGAAGGCCGTGGAGACACACTTCGCCTTTCTTGCTTGACATAGCCGCCTAGCGAAAAACATCCGTTATTAAACTACTACATTTTTGCATTTCTTCCGAAACCGCGTGGAACGGAAAAGCATGGATCGGTTGAACAGGTCAGAATGACGCTTGGAGGGAAGGAAGGACGCGTCGTATGGTGCTGCAACTTTACAGGTTTGGGCCAGATCCGACCTCAATCCCGGATTTCGGAAATTTCCAGGTGATGATGATGACATTTTATATACTCACTAGACAAGAAAAACGAAATAGAATATAGAGAGAAAGCAAAGGAAAAATTACACTGAACTTTCCATAACTGAGTAAATGCACAAGATAAAAAAATAAACATAAAAAAAAGAAAGGGGTGAGCTGCTATATTTTTGGTATTCCTTTCGAAACCTTCTGCAACAGAAAAGCACCAAGAGGCTGGACGGACCACGATGATACTTGGAGGCAAGAAGAACGCATAGTAAACTGCTGCACCTTACAGGCCGACCAGATCCCCGATGAAGATTTTTCGAGGATTAGTCGTATGGAGTTGTACGAAAAAGTAGTAACAGTTACTACTGCATGCTACTACTAACAAACTGGATGCTACTATAGCAAGATTGGATGCCATAGGATACTACTACTTAAGATTAACCTAGTCGGAGGCATGTTAAACTTAAGTATTCCATACTACTACATATCAATACGTGCAACTTTTTCGTACAACTACCATACAACTACACAGTCAAAGAATCTTTCATCGGGTCCGACCACAAAAAGGAGTCCCGGAAATTTCCAAATGAGACCTGGCACACAGCGTCTGTCTACGGTCTAGTCGCGTCTTTTCTGGGCTCAGCCAATGGGAGGAACTCCTAATAACCGGATCGGAACTTGGTGGCGAGATGGAGGATCGACTGGAGGTTGTTACAGGTAATACCCTTGGTCTACAAGCCACTGGCCCGGGGCCTCCTTAATATTCTAGGATGGGAGTGTTCTTACTGACTCCTCCTCCCCGTCCACCGCGTCCTCGTCCTCTTCCTCCCTCATGTCCCCTAGTTGGTGGGCCCCTTCTACCTCGGGGGGATGGAGACCTGCTGGAGCTACGACTGGAGCTACCGCTGAACGAGCTGGACCTGGACCTTGAACGCGAAGAACTGAAATTAAAACCAAAGCTCTTGGACGGAATTGCAGACTAATGATTCAGGCAAGTTTCCTGCCATGGAATAGATCGGTGCACGAATTTCGAAGCACACTGTAAACTAGTTAAGCACGTGCAGCGGTCCAATCGGTAATATGTCACTCTTGCTTTGGCACCAGCCCCCAAGCACCCTGCCTTGATTAAATTTGTTAATATTTCTATTACAGATCATTTACATTGTTTACTGTAGCAACCCGACTGTAAACAAGAGCTACGAGCTCATATGGCCCTTGTACGAGTAGGATGTACAAGAAAGTAGATGAGAACGTCACAAAATACACCCGCCATCCAAAAATGCGGTTCGGAAATAGAAATAGGATATTTAGTTTCACTAATTTCTGAGCTGTTCCGGCATCGTCTAGATTGTCTGTAGCAAATGCAAATGACTGTTCAAACTTTCATCCCAATAAATCCATTTGTTTGATCCCTAGACGTGCTACAGGATTTCCGGTACTCACTCTATCTCCACCTACCGTGGCCGAACCTGGTTCGGAATAAAAAAAAATCGACCACCTAAAGCATCTTCTTTTATACCATCTATCAAGTTTCACTCGAATCTGAGCATTTTTGGAAAGTTCCGGTACCCCCCCCCCCCCTCCCACCAACGATCTCGGAGCCGGTTCGGGCCCAATCTCTTAATTCCCTGTTCCTGTCCATCAAGTTTTACTGAAATTGGAGCATAGCCCATATGCAAGTTTCCAGTACCCCCCCCCCTTGGCCGAATCCGGCCCAGACGCCAAATAACAAATATAGGCCGCATATACTCGGCATTGTCGAATTTGCATCTCATTCGGTCCATCCGTTTGGTTTTTGTGCATGTCAAAAGTCCCCCCACCCCCAATTCCCCTAATCGTGGTCGCATATGGTTCGAACGCATGTTTTACATGTCGAGGCCATCGATTCGTATCACCCATGAAGTTTCACTCGAATCAGACCACTCGTTCGCAATTTATAGAAGTCAATTTCCATATTTCTCTTTTCTTGCTCCCCAAAAAATGCTCGGATCTAGGAACGGAAGTTTCCGGGGGTATGTTGTGTCAGGTTCTTAAGTCAAGATAATTCGGGTCGCTAATATGCCTGCAAAGTTTCGTTGTCGTTTTACATCTGGAACTATTCTAACTCACGACTACCGGAATTCCAGGAAACCCCCTCCAACTCCCCCCACAGAGCCCCGAAACCATCTGGCTCCGTCAATTTCATCTAGGCCTAATGCTTGTTCCATCCATTAAGTTTCGTCCCAATCCCTCTGCTTTTAGAGTTTCTTGAGTTTTCCACCCCCCCCCCATCCCCACAGGTATCGGACCCGACCCGGACGTGACACTGAACGTCCGAGGCGATAGCTCACCAGACAAGTTTCATTCCAATCCGATCACCCGTTGAAAAGTTATGCACGCCACTAGATTCCGGACTCCCCATCCACCCACTCCCCCCACGATGGTCGGGTCGGGGAAACGGCTGTTCTCAAGTCAATCTGTTCGGATCCCTGACATACCAGCCAAGTTTCATCGCCCTAGGACATCAGGAAGTATGCCGAACTCGCGGGATCGCTAGAAATCCGGACCCCCACCCCAACTCCCCCACAGTGCCCTGATCCGGTCCGGTTATGTCAATGACGTGTCTAGGACCTGTGCTTGGTTTTCCCACCAAGTTTCCTCCCGATCCCTCCACTTTAAGCGTTTCTCAAAATTTCCGGTTCCCTCCTCCAACTCCCCCCAGTGTCATCGGATCCGGCCCGGATTTAAAGTGAGATGTCTGAGACACGAGGTCATCCTAAATATTAATTTTCATCAAGATCCGATCACCCGTTCACAAGCTAAAAATACCTCAAATTTTGGCTTCACCCTCCCTCCACTCCCCCCCCCCCCCAGATGGTCGAATCGGGGAATTGACGATTTCCTATTTAATTTGGTCGAGTCCCAGACATACCTGTAAATTTCCATCGTCCCAGCACATCAGGAAGCACGGAACTCGTGGGACACTACAAATTCGGACTTCTCCCCCCCCCCCAACTCCCCCAAAGTGAGCGGATCCGTTCCGGTTATATCAGTCACGTATCTAGGACTTTTGCTTGTACTTTCCACCAAGTTTCATCCGGATCCCTCCACTCTAAGTGTTTTCCAAGATTTCCGGTTTCCCCCTCCAACTCCCCCCAGTGTCACCGGATCCGGTCTGGATTTAAAATGGAGGGTCTGAGACACGAAGTCCTTCCATATATCAAGTTTCATTAAGATCCGATCACCCGTTCGTAAGCTAACAATATCTAATTTTTCCTATTTTTTCCGGATTCCCCCTCCCTCCACTCCCCTCCAGATGGTCGGATCGAGGAAGCGACAATTTCTAATTTAATCTGGTCCAGTTCCTGATATGCCTGCCAAGTTTCATCGTCCTAGCTTATCTGGAAGTGCCCGAACTAGCAAAACCGGGACCGACAGACCGACTGACGGACAGAAATTACAATCGCTATATGGCACTTAAAAAGCTTGCAATATTTGCTACTGGGATTAATCTTGTCTATATATAGATATTCGTATCTCTAATTCGGATTAATCTTATCTCGATAGCGATAAGATTAATCCCAGTAGCAAATACTGCAGTTAACTTAATCCTTACTCGGAGAAACTTTTTACAGTGCCCTCCACGAGCACCCTACGTTGATTAATTTGTTATACTTCTATTATAAATATAATTTTCAACAATTTATTATCTATAGCCTTGCAAGGCTACTTTGGTCTCGCCTGCTGAAACCTGTTTGTGTGGAAGTTTATTCTTTGCTTGTGTTTTTTCTCTGTTGTATTTTACTCGCCGATTCTGATATAATATTTGCATATGATATCGCAGGCGAAAATTTTTGAAATCGAATTTTTGTTTTCCTGTACGCTAACATTTAACTGCTTCTCTTACAAATTCTACCATTTACCGTAGATTAGTTATTATACCGAATACCGAATAAGTTTAGACCGATAGACCGATACAATGTTCTAAATTCTGTATAACTACCGTATCCCGGTTATTATACCGAATTATTTTGGTATCGATAGACAATACCAACCAATATTCATATTCGGTATACTTTCGTCGAAATTGAAATTAAAGTCGGGATTCGTGGTTAACTACCTAATTCTGAAGATTATACCCGGTAAATTACCGAATCCCAATCATGATACCGAATAATCTTGAACCGATAGCTTATTCGGGATTTAGTGTAACTACTGAACACTCCATAAATATACCGAATAGTTCTGGCATTGAAAAATTACCAAATTTCACACTCCATAAATATACCGAATAGTTCTGGCATTGAAAAATTACCAAATTTCAGCAAATTCTCTCACAAAATTCGTGATAACTACCGAATACTGGCAATTCTTAGGATTCTGTATAACTACCGAGTCCCCGTGAATATACCCAATAGTTCTACTATCGAAAAAAATACTGAACGATTTTAGCAAAACTGTGGGCTGGAGGTCCCAAAATTTTAACGAATCTCAAAAAGGTGGGTGAGTGCTGCCCCCCCCCCCTTTGCGACGCCCCTGGCTGGCACAATTCACAAACATTGTCTGCGAGGACATGGCTTTAAGTGGCCAGATTCTCAAAAGACATTGGTCTTTGCAACGCCCTTCCAGCTGAAGTAGTAACGAGAAATTCTATAAATGCTTTCAATATTCCTTGGACAATACGTACGCGGAAAGAATCTATAAAGATCAGCGTTTAGAACGAGCAGGGTAGAGAGCAATTGCCTATTTTTGCATTGGATTACTATTATTACGCAGAACCTTGAATTTCCGACACCATCAGATGAAGGACAGCTCTTGCTTGTTCTGCCTTTATATTATCCTAGCTCCTTTTTGGATTGTAAGCTTCTCAAATCCAGGTTTTCACAATTTTTTTGAACCTACGACTTTTTAGCGCTTTTTCGGCCGAGCTACCTTCTGACAATGGGGCAGCGCAAAATTTGCCGAAAGCATTAAGTTTTAGTTTTGTCGAGAGCAAAGTAACACAAGGGGGCGGAGTCAAGACCTGACGAAGTTGACACACACGAATAGCAGCGACACTATCACCACTAGGGATAGAGAACACCCTCACCCAAACTCGTTCAGTCGTTCACCAGCGCTTGCTCCGACAACTTCATATTCTGAACATTGCAAAAAAATGACACAGCCTCCATTGTTTCCTTGGTGTGTTCAGACCGCACCTTTGCGTTACTAAAAATTTTAAACCCGCAAGTTTGTCTCGCTTTAAATGCCGCACGCGTAGTGGGCGGCGGTACGAGTATTGTCTGTTTGCAAAATATGGAGAGCATAGGTCTTGTCGCTACTCTCCAACGTTATTTTGCTCTGGTTTAGTCTGATATTTTTTTTTCCTTTCTTGTTTTTCATATACTCCGTATGGGCAGCGTTTTGTGCCATTTCTATATGGGCTAATACAATTATTGATTGACTGCTTTTTCACACATAGAGATATGAGGAGCTTCAATTCAATTCTACATAATCTAAGAAACAGATAACGGACAAGCCGATGGGTTGTTAATGCGTCAAAACATGATGTCACAATATAACAATCTAGAAATATATACAATTCTGCGACATTTATAGACCGACGTCTTATCATAAATATGGTAAAAGCATTGTTTTCATTTTAGAAGACATGGTAGACGACCAGTCATGTGTAGGCATGGGCACTGTTCCTGTTTTCTGTTTCTGTTTTTTTCCTCCTGTTTTACTGTTTACTGTTTTCTGTTTCAGGGACCCAAAATAAACAGAACAGCTGTTTTGAAGCCAGCTGTTTTTTTTTCTCACCTGTTTTGTTCTGTTTTGGTGTATCCTGTTTTGCCCTGTTCCTGTTTTTTTTTACCTGTTTAAACAGCCAAATCTGTTTTTTGGGGGGCAACCCACCTTATCTATACAACAAATCTTTTAACTCAAGATTTGGATCATTTCGAAATGCCACATTCCAAAAGAGGCCAATTTGTCAACCTTACCAGTGACACACGCGAAATGTGGATGCGATGACGGCTATCAAAAATATTGAGCAAGAATCAAGCAATAGTAGGAACAACAGCAAAAAATGGGAACTTCAGATATTGTAAATATTTATTCAGCTCAAGCTGACGGCGAATTGCATTTGACTGAGCTAAATGGATACGTAGTCAGCTAAGTCTTAGACTACTGTTGCAGCTTTCCGCCGACCCTTCGTGGCAGCAGCCGTCTTCGGGTCCAATATGAAAAAGTGCGCAAGCGCTCAAACGTAATGTGTAAAAGTAAAACGTATATCATATCAGAGATGGGCGAATCCGATCATGAAAGGATTCGAATCCGAATCCAGGGCTAGGTACGAATCCTAATCCACCATTTCATGCTGAGGATTCGAATCCGAAACTGAATCCGGATTCGAATCCGACCTTACCAAAAATTAAATCATGTTCATAGGTTATAGTTAAAAATCAGAGGGGACAAACAACACTGATATTTCAGGTAATCAGATAATGTGATAGATTACTTAACATATTTGGTGGTGGACACCAAACAAATTTGATTGTCTAAAGCCCACTGCGTAAAAATTGGGAAAACGGAAACTGAAAGGATGTAGAATAGAAATTTGAGCGGATTCGTAAGATTGAGGGTTTGGAATCCAAGTCCGAAAGCGAATCCAGCCTGAGAAGCAGAAGATTCGAATCCGGCCAAAAGGACGAATCCTGGATTCGAATCTGAATCCGGATTCGGATTCGCCCAGCTCTGTATCATATATTGTGTACGAACAGCCTAATAACCATTCGCCCTTGACTTTTAATTCATTGGTCAATATGGGCCCAGATACCAGCGTTTGGATGTGGGGGGGGGGGTGGAGTATCACCGAAAGATACATCTAGATGGGTCTTTGTGTGGGTCCAAAGACCCATCTGGACAATGATGTTCACGCATTCCAAATTTCCACCTTAGTACCAGGCATGATTAGCAAGTTTGCGAATTTGGTCAGGCAATTTACTCTGGGCAATCCGGGCCCAGTTGCACAGAATTCGCAAAACAGTGATAAGCCTTTAAAATTTAACTGAAAAGCCAACTAATTTTTGTGTCATTTCATTAAACATACTGAATTATTGGGATTCTACAAAGGGAATTTTATTTTCCACTATCTGCTCTAGTTATGACGTTCAGAATATGTGCGGCGTCCCCACAACGCAAATTCTACTATGACTCAAAAATACAAGCGCATAGAGGTACCACAGATCACACGGAAATTCCACTATTTGTAAAACAATTATTCGTGAATAGCGGAAGAACGAAGTAACGCATTTTCAGCGGCTCTTCAAGCTGTTTTAAGTGAATAAGTGATGGATAACTAGATTGTCCTATCCCAGCCTTTTTAGGTTAAACTTTAAAGGAAACATTGGTCACTGGGGGAATTGTGACCAATTGCCCTTGAACTGAGAGTTTATCGGGGGTTGAATCCCAAAAGTGACAACTAGACCCCAAGGCCCACAAGTACACCAAGTTTCAAATTAGCATCTGTCATGGTTCACGAGATAAGAATGCCAAAATAAAACGGTGAAAACCGAGAACGGAAAACCGGCTATCACGGCCGCAGGAGTGGAGTGTTCATAAATGAACTTTCCACTAAAACCGAACATGTGACCACCAAGAAGGATTCACATGACGTATTATCTGTTCAGCGAAGTTAAATGTGATTTCAAAAGACTAGTACTTTCAACTTCAAAAAGGCTAGAAAGGCTGAAACTAGCTTAGCGACATCACAACATCCGCACCTGTTCATGATGTAAACAAACGATAACTGGAATTCCAGACATTATTTTTGGCACACCCTCAGATCTATACGGAAAACTTGAGATTTTTTCAACTTGATGATGAAAGTGTAACTCCGTTTCACGGATTTTCGCAGAATAGTCGACTCACATTCAGCCGAGAAATCCGCGCGTTTTGAGCCTTGTATGACCATGCTCAAAAGAAACCACCGAGGAAAAGCTATTCGGTAATCTGATTGAACATGGATCCCTCGCGACCCTCCCCTCACAAAAAAAAGAGCTACGAGCTCATATGGCACTTGTACGAGTAGGCTGTACAAGAAAGTAGATGAGAACGTCACAAAATACACCCGCCATCCAAAAATGCGGTTCGGAAATATAAATAGGATATTTAGTTTCACTCATTTCTGAGCAGTTCCGGCATCGTCTCGATTGTCTGTAGCAAATGCACATGACTGTTCAAACTTTCATCCCAATAAATCCATTTGTTTGATCCCTAGACGTGCTACAGGATTTCCGGTACTCACTCTATCTCCACCTACCGTGGCCGAATCTGGTTCGGAATAAAACAAATCGACCACCTAAAGCATCTTCTTTTATACCATCTATCAAGTTTCACTCGAATCTGAGCATTTTTGGAAAGTTCCGGTACCCCCACCCCCTCCCACCAACGTTGTCGGAGCCGGTTCGGGCCCAATCTCTTAATTCTCTGTTCCTGTCCATCAAGTTTTACTGAAATTGGACCATAGCCTATCTGCAAGTTTCCAGTACCCCCCTACCTTGGCCGAATCCGGCCCGGACGCCAAATAAAAAATCTAGGCCGCATAAACTCGGCACTGTCGTATTTGCATCTCATTCGGTACATCCGTTTGGTTTTTGTGCATGTCAAAAGTCCCCCCACCCCCAATTCCCCTAATCGTGGTCGCATATGGTTCGAACGCATATTTTACATGTCGAGGCCATCGATTCGTATCACCCATGAAGTTTCACTCGAATCAGACCACTCGTTTGCAATTTATAGAAGTCAATTTCCATATTTCTCTTCTCTCGCTCCCCAAAAAATGCTCGGCTCTAGGAACGGAAGTTTCCGGTGGTATGTTGTGTCAGGTTCTTAAGTCAAGATAATTCGGGTCACTAATATGCCTGCAAAGTTTCTTTGTCGTTTTACATCTGGAACTATTCTAACTCACGACTACCGGATTCCAGGAAACCCCCTCCAACTCCCCCCACAGAGCCCCAAAACCATCTGGCTCCGTCAATTTCATCTAGGCCTAATGCTTGTTCCATCCATTAAGTTTCGTCCCAATCCCTCTGCGTTCAGAGTTTCTTGAGTTTTCACCCCCCCCCCCATCTCCACAGGTATCGGACCCGACCCGGGCGTGACACTGAACGGCCGAGGCGATAGCTCACCAGATAAGTTTCATTCAAATCCGATCACCCGTTGAAAAGTTATGCACGCCACTAGATTCCGGACTCCCCATCCACCCACTCCCCCCACGATGGTCGGGTCGGGGAAACGGCTGTTCTCAAGTCAATCTGTTCGGATCCCTGACATACCTGCCAAGTTTCATCGCCCTAGGACATCAGGAAGTATGCCGAACTCGCGGGATCGCTAGAAATCCGAACCCCCACCCCAACTCCCCCACAGTGCCCTGATCCGGTCCGGTTATGTCAATGACGTGTCTAGGACTTGTGCTTGTTTTTCCCACCAAGTTTCATCCCGATCCCTCCACTCTAAGCGTTTCTCAAAATTTCCGGTTCCCTCCTCCAACTCCCCCCAGTGTCATCGGATCCGGCCCGGATTTAAAGTGAGATGTCTGAGACACGAGGTCATCCTAAATATCAACTTTCATCAAGATCCGATCACCCGTTCGCAAGCTAAAAATACCTCAAATTTTGGCTTCACCCCCCCCCCCCAGATGGTCGAGTCGGGGAATTGACGATTTCCTATTTAATCTGGTCGGGTCCCAGACATGCCTGTCAATTTCCATCGTCCCAGCACATCAGGAAGCACGGAACTCGCGGGATCACTACAAATTCGGACTTCTCCCCCCCCCAACTCCCCAAAAGTAAGCGGATCCGTTCCGGTTATATCAGTCACGTATCTAGGACTTTTGCTTGTACTTTCCACCAAGTTTCGTCCGGATCCCTCCACTCTAAGTGTTTTCCAAGATTTCCGGTTTCCCCCTCCAACTCCCCCAAATGTCACCGGATCCGGTCTGGATTTAAAATAGAGGGTCTGAGACACGAAGTCCTTCCATATATCAAGTTTCATTAAGATCCGATCACCCGTTCGTAAGCTAAAAATATCTCATTTTTCCTATTTTTTCCGGATTCCCCCTCCCTCCACTCCCCTCCAGATGGTCGGATCGGGGAAGCGACCATTTCTAATTTAATCTGGTCCAGTTCCTGATATGCCTGCCAAGTTCCATCGTCCTAGCTTATCTGGAAGTGCCCGAACTAGCAAAACCGGGACCGACAGACCGACTGACGGACAGAAATTACAATCGCTATATGGCACTTGAGTAAGCTCAAGTGCCATAAAAATGACCATCATCACCAACCACTGTCACGAAGTGAAGCTTGCTTAACTTTGAGTTTGTATGATCCGTAAACTTTAGTTTATTACCGATCACTATGACAAACAATCCAAGTGGAAAAGTAGGCTATGCGAAATTTGTTGTTAAGACAAACGAAACTTGCATGGCTCATTTTCCATCGGGAAAAAGTGTAATTCATGAAATGAACTCGAAGAAAGGCATCTGTGCGGTGCAAGGAAGAACTATTTAAGATACTTCATGGTACAAGGCAAACTATAGGCGAACTCTGCCGTAAACATAATACAACAAGAGCTACGAGCTCATATGGCACTTGTACGAGTAGGCTGTACAAGAAAGTAGATGAGAACGTCACAAAATACACCCGCCATCCAAAAACGCGGTTCGGAAATAGAAATAGGATATTTAGTTTCACTCATTTCTGAGCAGTTCCGGCATCGTCTCGATTGTCTGTAGCAAATGCACATGACTGTTCAAACTTACATCCCAATAAATCCATTTGTTTGATCCCTAGACGTGCTACACGATTTCCGGTAGTCACTCTATTTCCACTTACCGTGGCCGAATCTGGTTCGGAATAAAAAAAAATCGACCACCTAAAGCATCTTCGTTTATACCATCTACCAAGTTTCACTCGAATCTGAGCATTTTTGGAAAGTTCCGGTACCCCCCCCCCCCCCTTCCCACCAACGTTGTCGTAGCCGGTTCGGGCCCAATCTCTTAATTCCCTCATCAAGTTTGACTGAAATTGGAGCATAGCCTATCTGCAAGTTTCCAGTACCTCCCCCCCCCCTACCTTGGCCGAATCCGGCCCAGACACCAAATAACAAATCTAGGCCGCATAAACTCGGCACTGTCGAATTGCATCTCATTCGGTCCATCCGTTTGGTTTTTGTGCATTTCAAAAGTCCCCCCACCCCCAATTCCCCTAATCGTGGTCGCATATGGTTCGAACGCATGTTTTACATGTCGAGGCCATCGATTCGTATCACCCATGAAGTTTCACTCGAATCAGACCACTCGTTCGCAATTTATAGAAGTCCATATTTCTCTTCTCTTGCTCCCCCCAAAATGCTCGGATCTAGGAACGGAAGTTTCCGGGGGTATGTTGTGTCAGTTTTTAAGTCAAGATAATTCGGGTCGCTAATATGCCTGCAAAGTTTCGTTGTCGTTTTACATCTGGAACTATTCTAACTCACGACTACCGGAATTCCAGGAAACCCCCTCCAACTCCCCCCACAGAGCCCCGAAACCATCTGGCTCCGTCAATTTCATCTAGGCCTAATGCTTGTTCCATCCATTAAGTTTCGTCCCAATCCCTCTGCTTTTAGAGTTTCTTGAGTTTTCCACCCCCCCCCCCCCCCATCCCCACAGGTATCGGACCCGACCCGGACGTGACACTGAATGTCCGAGGCGATAGCTCACCAGACAAGTTTCAGTCAAATCCGATCACCCGTTCAAAAGTTATGCACGCCACTAGATTCCGGACTCCCCATCCACCCACTCCCCCCACGATGGTCGGGTCAGGGAAACGGCTGTTCTCAAGTCAATCTGTTCGGATCCCTGACATACCTGCCAAGTTTCATCGCCCTAGGACATCAGGAAGTATGCCGAACTCGCGGGATCGCTAGAAATCCGGACCCCCACCCCAACTCCCCCACAGTGCCCTGATCCGGTCCGGTTATGTCAATGACGTGTCGAGGACCTGTGCTTGTTTTTCCCACCAAGTTTCATCCCGATCCCTCCACTTTAAGCGTTTCTCAAAATTTCCGGTTCCCTCCTCCAACTCCCCCCAGTGTCATCGGATCCGGCCCGGATTTAAAGTGAGGTGTCTAAGACACAAGGTCATCCTAAATATCAATTTTCATCAAGATCCGATCACCCGTTCAAAAGTTATGCACGCCACTAGATTTCGGACTCCCCATCCACCCACTCCCCCCACGATGGTCGGGTCGGGGAAACGGCTGTTCTCAAGTCAATCTGTTCGGATCCCTGACATACCTGCCTAGTTTCATCGCCCTAGGACACCAGGAAGTATGCCGAACTCGCGGGATCGCTAGAAATCCGGACCCCCACCCCAACTCCCCCACAGTGCCCTGATCCGGTCCGGATATGTCAATGACGTGTCTAGGACCTGTGCTTGTTTTTCGCACCAAGTTTCATCCCGATCCCTTAACTTTAAGCGTTTCTCAAAATTTCCGGTTCCCCACCCCAACTCCCCCACAGTGCCCTGATCCGGTCCGGTTATGTCAATGACGTTTCTAGGACCTGTGCTTGTTTTTCCCACCAAGTTTCATCCCGATCCCTCCACTTTAAGCGTTTCTCAAAATTTCCGGTTCCCTCCTCCAACTCCCCCCAGTGTCATCGGATCCGGCCCGGATTTAAAGTGAGGTGTCTGAGACATGAGGTCATCCTAAATACCAATTTTCATCAAGATCCGATCACCCGTTTGCAAGCTAAAAATACCTCAAATTTTGGCTTCATCCTCCCTCCACTCCCCCCCCCCCAGATGGTCGAATCGGGGAATTGATGATTTCCTATTTAAGCTGGTCGGGTCCCAGACATGCCTGTCAATTTCCATCGTCCCAGCACATCAGGAAGCACGTAACTCGCGGGATCACTACAAATTCGGACTTCTCCCCCCCCCCCCAACTCCCCCAAAGAGAGCGGATCCATTCCGGTTATATCAGTCACGTATCTAGGACTTTTGCTTGTACTTTCCACCAAGTTTCATTCGGATCCCTCCACTCTAAGTGTTTTCCAAGATTTCCGGTTTCCCCCTCTAACTCCTCCCAGTGTCACCGGATCCGGTCTGGATTTAAAATGGAGGGTCTGAGACACGACGTCCTTCCATGTATTAAGTTTCATTAAGATCCGATCACCCATTCGTAAGCTAAAAATATCTCATTTTTCCTATTTTTTCCGGATTCCCCCTCCCTCCACTCCCCTCCAGATGGTCGGATCGAGGAAGCGACAATTTCTAATTTAATCTGGTCCAGTTCCTGATATGCTTGCCAAGTTTCATCGTCCTAGCTTATCTGGAAGTGCCCGAACTAGCAAAACCGGGACCGACAGACCGACTGACGGACAGAAATTACAATCGCTATATGGCACTTGAGTAAGCTCATGTGCCATAAAAATACGGAAAAAAAAAAAAAAAAAACTGTTTTAAACAGCCGGTTCTGTTTTTTTTCGCCTGTTTAACAGCTGTTTCTGTTTTCGAAGTCATCATTTCTGTTAAAACAGAACAGGACCTGTTTTCAACTTTCCTGTTTTCTTTCTGTTTCTGTTCTTATGTGACCTGTTTTGAATGCAAAAACAGAACAGTGCCCATGCCTAGTCATGTGTTCTGTTTTTTTTTATTTCGAGTAAACAAACGCTAGGGAAAGCCGCTACTTTTACGTGGAACGTAATGTTATTTTTCCGAGATCATTTCTAGTATGATGATGATGATGATTTTATTAACGCACTTAAGAAGAGGAAAATAGTGCAGTATAGACAAATAAAAGGAAAAAATACACTGAGCTTTCAATAATGTAGTAAATGCACGAGATAAAAAAAATAACCATTTTAAAAAAAGAAAGAAAAGGGACAAATCGGTCTAAAAAATCTTCTTCCTAACGTGAAGGCCTGGGCAATTGAAGGTAACTTTGCAGAAGGGTCAGAAGGCAAAACAGTTGCAGTTATACGGGAATTACTATAAGGTCGAGGAAGGTACAACAGAAATCTCAATATTTGAAATATTAAGTCCTGATACGTTTTAAATCTTTTAGCCTCAGAATACCGAAAATGCCGGAAAGGGGAAAGGACAGAGGGAGAACACAACTATTATATAAACTACCAAGGGCTTTTCTGTCATACCTTCCTCTATTTGGAACTATGGACTTGAATGAATGGAAGGCATGGACTTGTCGCTATTAAATTACGCATATGATGTTTTGAACTTGAGCCGGTCGATTGCGTATGTTGAAGGAAATTTTCGGGTTCTAAGCGAAGAATATGAGTGTATTGGTTTATCATTTACCCGAACAAGAGCGAGGGCTTCTTCAACCAAAAGCCTGATACAGAGGATCACACATCACATTCTTCAACCTTCACCTTCGATTGTGTAACTTGGTCTATTGGGTCGGACATAAAAACAAGGTATTCTTGTCTTGTATCGTTTTTTGCGGAAAAAGCTAGAAAAGCATACGGAATACTCATTACTTCTAAGCGTCGTTACAATGGACCAGGCCCGTATCCAGGAATTTATTTCGGGGGAAATTTTGCCTGTGGGTCGGACAAAAAAGTAAAAAAAAGACATAGATCAGAGGGAAAAGCCTATAAAAATGACTACTTTTGTGCGTTTCGGGGGGGGGGGGGGAGGGGGTTCAACCCCCCCCCCCCCCTGGAAACGGCCTTGCAATGGACACATACTGGCCCCGCATTCGTTATGCCGCACATACTAGCGCTGTCGTCATTCTGGTCACTACTGACCATCCATGAAAGATAAAAAATGCATTCGTTCCAAATTTTATAGGTATTGCAAATATCTTCTAGGACTACATCCGTGAGCCCGTAATTCTAGATTGTCGGCAAAGTATAATTTCACCGATCCGTTTATTGCAGTACCTTTGCGAATTGCAGGTTTTATTCGTTCTCTTGACGCTAGCCATACTCTGTATAGGGCTATGTTGCCCCATGTGTGAATAAGAGTATCGAAATATACGTGCTACATGTTGTGTCTTTTTGTCTTTTTTTTTCTTTCTTTTCTTTCATACTCTATTTGTGACTTGTTTCTTAAAGCACAATGGACACTTCAAATGCTTTATTTTCTATTAAATGCTTCACAAATAAACATTTCCGACCTCCTTTAGAAGGCGCTACAAAAATCGGCCGTTTTCTTGTTATCCCATGTCTTTACCTCTCTGGCATTTCGGCGATCCAAATCTTAGGAGCTGGGATATCGTGGCAGGAAATTCAAAAACTCCCCGAAATACTTGATAGAAAAGGATATATTTGAGATGTCACCCAAGTCAAGCCGCAGATTTACCTGATTGTTTCCATTTCGTATTTGGATCGGGTTTTCTGCAGGCTATGTTAACGGAAGTCATACAGATAGGGACGAAACTTGGTACTCTTCATTCAGGTGTCCTTTAAAAATGGGAAATAAATTTCATTCATTCATTCATTCATTCAGTAAGAGCTGTGCTTTAAGCTTGTCAACCTTCTGGGCATTTTATGTTTTCTCACCGCAATACTATTCCCGTCAACATTTGGCACAAAATAGAGTCAGTCTGGGATCTCTCTTAAACCTACTATCAAACTTTTTCTTTTATCGTGTGGAGAGTTTGGTATGGCGTGTGTAAGTATACGGAATGGATCTTTCTTTCTTTTGTGTGCGTATTTACAGAGGAACGACTCATTTATACTATGTACATATAGAGCGTGTTCCACCCTTCTAAAAATAGTAACTATTAGTTACTATTTCCGTTCCATCCTCACCAAAAGTTACTACGCTGACCGCTCCAACCTTCTCGAAATAGTAACTAATAGCGTAATTTAGCATCTTCTAACGAAGAAAGCTAAGAAGTTGGTTTATCAATAAACGATTTGATAGTAACTATTTGCTTACCACGCTCGGGACCGTAGTAACTACAGCTCTCCGTAACGTGATTGGTCGGATTCACCCGTGGCATGATATTCTGCTGGAAAATAGAAAATCGTTCCAGCATTGACGGCAAAAAGCCCGAATTCGTGACATCATGTGTAGTAACTACGGTAAGCAGGATGGAACACGCTCATAGTCAGTCTTTAGAATGGGGCCGAGCTAACGAGCTCGTATCCCTGCCGGCCCCCAGTGATCAAAATATACTGTCACGAAGTATTTTCGAAATAAAAGAACCAGAACCTGAAACTACAAGCCCGAGCACAAGGGTCTCACGGACCTCTTGCTGAGTACTTACGATGATGAATAAGAGGAACCTGAGGAGTAACTCCTCCTCCTTCCTGGTTTCCTAGGGGTGAAGGACCGGCTGTCCCGATTGTCCCTACTATCCCGGTTGTGAGTGTCCCTACCGCGATTGCCGCGGAAGTTACCTCGTCCTCTGAAATCGCCACGGCTTCTGTAGCCACCTCTGAACCTGAAACGAGAATTTCATGATACCATATTTTCTTGTCCTGTTCCAACATCTCACCCCGTGCAGGGAGGATTTTTAAGCAAGTTAGTCACTGCAGGATCAAGTCCCTAGGCAATAGTTGCGTTTTTGCAGATACCATGGTATCTGTTACCACGGTAACTGCATCTGCAATTAGTCGTTTTTGCAGTTACCGTGGTATCTGATATACGGTTGCTCTGCAAAAACGGCAATTGCCGAAATTGCGCTTTTCGAAGTCATCCCAAAAGAACAAGACCAAAGGTTTCGATGGGATCCCAAAATTCAATATCTGATCCAGACAACAGGGTCTTGTCTTAGCCAGATCCAGTCTTCGCCAGACTCCTTGAACATTTTTACAATTAAAATTCAGAAACAGATTAAGGCAAAATAGCTAATCACCTGAGAAAACCAAGTTCAGATTTGGATTCAGCATGTGTGTTTACCCCTATCATATCTGTTTTGACGAAAACTTCCTGCCACTTCTGCTAATTTCCCGGTTCCGGACGAACTCCAGAACTACTTGTCCGGCGAAAAAAGAAAGCTCAAACACGAAATCAGGGTATCTTCTTTCCCCAGTAATGAACATCTAATCAACTTCAAATAGAAATTTAGCTTATAACAAATTTTCCGATTCCAGCCGGATTCCGGTCGAACTATATGTCCGGGTAAAATATGATTGTCATACAGGGACTCAGCATCTCTTCTTACCCCTAAATCGCTTATCTATCAACTAGAAATAAAACTTTGACTTCCAACAGTTTTCCGGTTTTGGCCGGATTCCGGACGAACTACATGTCCGGGTAGAAACTTGTTTTCACATAAGTGTTCAGCATGTCTTCTTGCCCTAAATCGAACATCTAATCAACTCCAAATAAAACTTTTAATTTTGACAAACTTTCCGGTTTGGGCCGGATTCCGGTCGAAATACTTGTCCGTCGAGAAAGTAGTTTTCACCATCGTCTTCAGCATGTCTTCCTACCTCTAAATCGAACATTTAATCAACTTCAAATAAAACTTTTACTTTCAACAAACTTTCCGGTTCGGGCCGGATTCCGGGCGAAATACTTGTCCGTCGAAAAAATAGTTTTCACCATCGTCTTCAGCATGTCTTCCTACCCCTAAATCGAGCATCTAATCAATTTCAAATAAAACTTTTACTTTCAACAAACTTTCCGGTTTGGGCCGGATTCCCGGCGAAATACTTGTCCGTCGAGAAAATAATTTTCACCATCGTCTTCAGCATGTCTTCCTACCCCTAAATCGAACATCTAATCAACTTCAAATAAAACTTTTACTTTCAACAAACTTTCCGGTTTTGGCCGGATTCCGGGCGAACTACTTGTCCGATGACAAAATGGTTTTCACCATCGTGTCAGCATGTCTTCTTACCCCATAATCGACTATCACATTAGCTGTTTCAAAACATTTTGTTTGTCCCTTAATTTGAATCCCCTCCCCCACCCCTAAATGTAGAGCTACAAAGCCCATCTACGAACTTGACTGGTCCGACGACCCAACGAACCCTCACACCAAGTTTCATCAAAATATCTCATTCCCTTCGAGAGTTATCGTACTTACAGACGGACGGACGGACAGACGGACAACTTTTGCGATGTCATAGGTATCCCTCCACTTACGTTTTGGGATCCCAAAAACAGATATTCAGTCACACCACTAAGTGCTAAACTTCTATCTCACTAATATGACAAAATTTGATGAAAGTCAGATGACTTTTCAGATACCACGACCAGTTACCCCGGTCGGACCGTAGTATCTGAATGCCACGCTGACTGGCCAGATACCACGATGGTATCTGTTACCACGGTAACTGCAGCTGCAATTAGTCGTTTTTGCAGTTACCGTGGTATCTGATATACGGTTGCTCTGCAAAAACGGCAATTGCCGAAATTGCGCTTTTCGAAGTCATCCCAAAAGAAAAACAGATATTCAGTCACACCACTAAGTGCTAAACTTCTTTCTCACTAATATGACAAAATTTGATGAAAGTGAGATGACTTTTCAGATACCACGACCAGTTACCCCGGTCGGACCGTAGTATCTGAATGCCACGCTGACTGGCCAGATACCACGATAACTGCAAAAACGACTTTAGACCGTGGTATCAGATATCATGGTATCTGCGAAAACGCAGTAAATGTCTCTTAGAGCGTGTTCCACCCTACTTACCGCAGTTACTACGCATGACGTCACGAAGTCTGGCTTTTTGCTATCAAGGCTGGAACAATTTTTGTTTTTTTTTCAGCAAAGCGTCATGCCACGGGCAAATCTGACCAATCAAGTTACAGAGATGCGTAGTTACCACGCTAACTACGCTCCCAAGCATGGTAAGCAAATAGTTACTATTAGTTACTGTTTCGAGAAGATTGAATCGGTCAGCGTAGTAACTCTTCATGAGGTTGGAACGAAAACAGTAACTAATAGTTACTATTGTTAGAAGGGTGGAACACGCTCTTAATGTTTCTAATTTTAGCAACCAGTCACCGGATCCGGTCCAGATTTTAAGTGGGTCGTCTGAGGCACGAGGTCTCTCCAAATATCCAATTTCATTGCTATCCGATCACCCGTTCGAAAGTTATAAATACCTCAAGATTCCGGATTCCCCCTCCCTCCACTCCCCCCATGATGCTCGGATCGGGGAGGTGACTATTTCCATCTTAAGGCATTTAAGGTCCCTGATGTGCTTGCCAAGTTTCATTGTCCTAGCACATCCGGAAGTACGAACTAACCCCCCCCCCCCATAGTGCCCCAATCCAGTACGGTAATGTCAACGATGTATCTAGGACCTGTGCTTGTTCTTCCCACCAAATTTCATCCCGATCCCTCCACTCTGAGGGTTTTCCAAGCCCCCCCCCCCCCCTCCAGCTTCCCCCAAATTCGCCGGATCCGGTCCAGATTTCAAGCGGGTCCTTTGAAACACGGGGTCTTTCTAAATATCAAGTTTCAGTAAAATCCGATAACCCGTTCAAAAGTCATAAATACCTAAGACTCCGGATTCCCCCTTCATCCACTCCCCCCACGATGCTCAGATCGGTAAAGTGACTATTTCCAACTTAATCTTTTGGGGTCCCTGATACGCCTGCCAAGTTTCATCGTCCTAGCTTATCTGGAAGTGACCGAACTAGCAAAACCTGGACAGACCGACGGACGGACAGAAATTGCGATCGCTATATGGCACTTGGCGGAAGTCGGGCAAACCAGGCAATATCATACTAATTTTCGGTAGACAAGAGGTATAATCTTAGTTTCTCTGATCTTCTGATATATTTTTGAAAAGAAATATTATACATTTAAAAAAAGTCCTCAAACATCCTACGAGATTGAAACAAATAAAATAACCAATTTCGTTTCACCTAGGGTCTAAAGTCGTCGGGAACTTTCAACATACCCATAAACACTGATGCACATACGACTAGAATAAGCGCTACCCATAGCGTTGAAATATGCCATGGTGTAAGCTAGGGTCATCCCCAAAACCTGTTCAATAATCGTACTTTTGTGTCTTTTTACCACTAGGAGGTAAACTTGTGTCCCACGCGTCCCTTAAGGCAACAAGAGCTACGAGCTCCTATGGCACTTGTTACGAGTAGGTGATGCAAGAAAGTAGACGAGAATGTCACGAAATACCACACTCAGCCCCCCTAGGTTCGGACCTAGAATTAGGATATCTAGTTTCGCTCGATTCTGAGCATTTCCGATTTCGGGCATTGCGTCGGATCATCTAGGGCATATTACTTTTCTACCTATTAAGTTCAGATCCACTCGTTTGACTCCTAAACGTGTCACACTATTTCCGGTACCCCCCCCCCCTCTCCCTCCAACTCCTCCTGTCAAGGCCAAATCTCGTTCGGACACATTATGAATCATCTAAAGCATCTTTTCTTACCGCCTAGTTTCACTCGAATCTGAGCTTTTTTCGGGAAATTGCTCAAGCACCGTGCTCGGATTTGGTCCGGACCCTAAAATCTATCATCTAGGGCATGTGATCTATCTAATCTACAAGTTTCATTAAAATCGCTCCACTCGTGACCCCTCAGCGAACCACAGAATTTCTGAGACTCTCCCTCTAATTCCCCCCTCTATGACCGAATAGATTCGGACGCCAAATAACAAATCTGGGACTATTCCCATCTTAATGACTATTTCCATCTTAAGGCATTTAAGGTCCCTGATGTGCTTGCCAAGTTTCATTGTCCTAGCACATCCGGAAGTACGAAATAACCCCCCCCCCCCATAGTGCCCCAATCCAGTACGGTAATGTCAACGATGTATCTAGGACCTGTGCTTGTTCTTCCCACCAAATTTCGTCCCGATCCCTCCACTCTGAGGGTTTTCCAAGACCCCCCCCCCCCCCCTTCCCCCTTTTAAGTGGGTCGTCTGAGGCACGAGGTCTCTCCAAATATCCAATTTCATTGCTATCCGATCAGCGGTTCAAAAGTTATAAGTACCTCAAGATTCCGGATTCCCCCTCCCTCCACTCCCCCCACGATGCTTAAATCTTTTGGGGTCCCTGATATGCCTGCCAAGTTTCATCGTCCTAGCTTATCTGGAAGTGCCCAAACTAGCAAAACCTGGACAGACCGACGGACGGACAGCAATTGCGATCGCTATATGGCACTTGGCCGAAGGGCAAGTGCCATAAAAACGATAGCATTGTTCTTCCAGCTGATTTGTACTTGACTTTTAGCTTATCTTCACATGCAAACCGTTGGCTAACACATGAAAGGAATTTCCTATTAATAGACGCATCGATCTACTAATCTACGTAACTCCTTGCAAACTCTGCTCGAATTCTCAAGCATTTTTAGTCTCACACAGCTCCCCACCCCCGTTTTAAATGAGAAACGTTAAAAAACTTGCTCGACTGGTATTTCTGGCGAATCAGCTCCTCGGAAGCAATGAACGGGAGCTTGATCCGCCTCGAGAAGGGCCAACTATGGCTCATACACACCGTTCAGGTGCCGTCGTGGCTAACAAGACCAAAAGTTTCGATGGGATCCCAAAAATTTGATTTATATTGGAGTTTTTATCCAGACAATCGGGTCATTCAGAGATCTGGTCTTCGTCCAACATTTTACTGTCTATCAATATTCAACCATTTGAAAATAAACATAAATGATAACTTAGTGGTGTCCCATTGAAAAATAACGTCCTAACGGCTAAACTTTAGACAAAACTGTTACTTTTAGCATATTTTCTGGTTTGGTCCGGATTCCAAGTGAATTATTTATCTGTCGAGAAAAGAATTTCATCCACGGATTAAGGATGTCTCTTTACACCTATATCGAACCTCTAATCAGCTTTATCGATAGAACTTTTACTTTCAATAAATTTCCGGTTTCGGTCGGATTCCCGGCTAACTGTATGTTCGGGCAGAAAATAATTTGCATATATGGATTCAGCATGTCTCCTTACTCCTGTTGGAACCTCTAATGAACTGCAAGTAAAACTTTTACTTTTAACAAATTTTCCATTTTTTGTCGGATTCCGGACGATCAATTTGTCCGGTGATAAAAATAATATCATATACGGATTCAGCATGTCTGCTTTCCCATAAATTGACTGTCTCATCTCTATCTGTCCCTCTGACCCTTGTGCAAAGTTATCTTGAATTGCCCAGGACCTTCACGTGTCTGCCCTTGGCCATTTCTCCGCACTCTATCTAGGAATAAGATCTTTTAGACCCGATTAGTCCCTTTTCTTTCTTTTTTTTAAATATTTATTTTTTTATCTCGTGCATTTACTACATTAATGAAAGCTCAGTGTATTTTTTCCTTTTATTTGTCTATACTGCACTATTTCCCTCTCATTAAGTGCGTTAATAAAATCATCATCATCATTATCTTCTAAAAACTATTTTATTGTCCCCTTAATTTCCATGACCTTGACCTGTCCTTTGTGCCTTGACCTAAAGAATCCTCACACCAGGTTTGAACAAAATATACCATTCTCTTCGAGAGTTGCTCCAAAAGACCGCTTACAGACGGACGGACAACTTTTACGGAGTCATCGGTATCCCTCCACTTACGTTTTGGGATCCCAAAAATGACATCAAAGTTGGATGGAACAACTGGAGACGTAGAATTAACGAGTCACTTAGGTAGTCAGAAACAACGTTAGACATACCCTCCCTCATAATGTCCTCGCCCCCTTGGAGCGTAGTGCTGAAACCTTCTTGGATCTTCGTATCTTCCAACCTCAACTGAACCAGTAACAGGGCGGTATGGGTCATCCTCGTAAGGATTTGGGGGAGGCGGAGGCCGACGAGCACGTTCCCTCTCAACTGCTACATCCTCTTCCTCAGGTACACTAGACATAAATAAATAGGTTGAATATAAACGAATAAACAGCGCTTTATGTCTGATCCAATCCAAAAAGGTCCACTTTCAACCAAGTCCTGTCTAGTCGATGGCTACACTAACGGATTACGGAATGGCTATTTTTAGCCAGTCTTTCTTTGTTTCTCGTTTATTTCTGGAAACTCCCACTTTAGACTGCGTCCTACCTTACAGCTCTTCTTTCAGACTGGGGTTAGAACATGACTTGTAGAGGCTTAACGGCCTGCCATTCAATTTGCAAATATATTATTATTATTATGACCAAAGGTTTAGGTGGAATCCGACAATCTGGCCTCGGACATCGGCGGGGTCGCACTTTAGATATTAACTTTGTAATAATAGTAATAACAATATGATGCAAAAGATAGGTCTTTGACCTCTTAGTGTAGGCGACGGCGAAAACACTTTTCGTCGTACATTTTTTCAGCGTGAATTTTCTCAACAAAAGCTATTTGGGGTGAAATTGTGCCGACGGATTCCTTCAGAAGTATTCCTATTGGGTAGATGGACCTGAGTTGTGTGCAAAAGTGTACCCCGAAATAATGTTGATATGCCACACCCGCACAAATCCTAGTAAAACAATCTGACGTTCATCTTGCACCAAATTGAAATGTTTTAGAGTCACAATTATACCCTCAGAGGAATTCGAAGACTTCGGATTCAACACAACAAAAAACACCTACAACCGTTGGATCCTTAGAAATTTGGATAATCCCAACACATTTTGCACTTTTTGAAATACACCATCATAGCGGAACGAGAAGCTGGGTTCGAAGTCCACGATGATGGCTAGGTCTCTTTCGTCTTTTCTCTGTTGACGCCTTGGTTTACAAATTCGTAATGAACTTGGTTTGTACTGAAGTATGATGCATTACAGCCTTATTTAAGCGATATACTTAACTAACTATAATGGCATTGTTCTGCTCAAAAGTGCGGTCTTTAAAAAAAGACGTCAAAATACACGGCATCCGCGCCAAACAGGTGGTTTGTCACTGAGGAAGCAATGCACACGCGTCTAGTCCACTTTGGGCGGGGGCTGCGTCGGCCCATAATACACATTGCGAGGGCTCGAGCATTCCCTCCGCAAGGAAGTGAAATGGCTATTTCTGAAGAGTTCATAATATGAATTTTTGCGCGATCGCGGAATTCACGGATTTGGGCGAGGGATGGAGTTGGAGAGGCTTCATCGACGCCCTATGCGCCTCAGATGGCTTGGGAGGATCTAAGGTTGCGTTCCCCAAACTTAACAATTGTTAACAATCGTTAACTTTACTTCGGGGCGGAGCTAACTGTAGCTTTAACGATTGTTAACTTTTCCCAGTTCTACAATTGTTAACTATTTTGCAACGATGCTCACCGACCATCGTTACAAAATAGTTAACAATCGTTACGCTCTGGAACGGAAATCGTAGGTGGGCGGAGCTTAAATTTTGAAAATCCGAAAGGCGGAACGCAAAAAGTTAACAACTGTTAACAATTTGTTAACGATCGTTAAGTCCCGGAACGCAACCTAAGAGTAAGATCAAGCGTCTGAATGCACACTGGATTGATATTCACTATATACATTACGCTCAATATGTATTTATTTATGTAGGTCTGGATTATCTGCGGGTTGGGTTGCGCTAACGCAAACGCAAAAACGGACTAGAGTCCCATCGTTGCGTTGCGCAAATTTTTCGTCCGCAAAGCTTGTGTTGCGTCTTCGCAAACGCAGCGCGAAATTTGCATAGCCCAGCGTAACTATAAATATTCCTTCAGCCCACGCTGACTGCGAATAATATTTGACAGTGCAAAACGGATACGTCAGCTGAATTTTATCAGAGCTATATTTCGGCCCTTCTTGGCAAGGGTCCTCTTCAGGTTCAAAGCCGCTCAGGTTGGAAAAACGAACTTCTGGAAAAATAAACAAAAGATTCTAGCTTAGCGTTAAATATCTGTCTTCGTGAATTCCTTTGTGAGAGTTGCGTGGAGTTAAAAGGTTGCTGTGATTTCATTTGTACACGGCTGCTGTTTTTGCTGCTCGATTGGGTCGCTGATCGGGTAGAGTTTTTCTGCAATAGCTTGGGGTCTGAATTTCCTTTCGCTGATAATGCCGTTCATTGTTTCTGGTAGTGAGTCTTCGCCTGTGTCTCGACTCATCCCTGAATCGTTTTTCTTAATTTCAACGGCCTCTCTTATTCTTTCTAACTCCAAGCAACTCTCACAAAGGAATTCACGAAGTCAGATATTTAACGGTAAGCTAGAATCTTTAGTTTATTTTTCCAAGCGTTCGTTTTTCCAGCTTGAGCGGCTTTGAGCCTGAAGAGGACCCTTGCCAGGAAGGACCGAAATATAGCTTCAATAAAATTCTGCTGACGTATCCGCTATGCACTGTCAAAAAGAAGCAAAACTCTGGTTGAACAGAACGCATGCTTTCATCCAACAGCCACATTCCCGCAAACAGTCACCCTATGCCTACACTCTAAAAAGTTTATTCGAGTAAGGATTAAAGTTAACTACAGTATTTATTAGTTCATTTCAGTCACTCGAACTGATCAGACCTCTGGTGAATTACGTGCGCTCTGACCAGTTTGACTGGTTTTTCCCAGCAAAGGATAATGGAGAATAGGGAGTTCGTGCATTGCCCGGTAATGAACTTTTTGCAGAATAACTGGGAAGAAGGAATTGAAGACGATATTATTGTTAAGCACGCAACAGACTTTTTTTTTAATGCGGTGATATCGCTGATGCGAAAAACGTATTTTGGGCGAAGGTTGCGCCCAATGATAATTGCCCCCGGCGCATCGGTGCGAAAGCATCTGTGAATCATGTGAAAGATATTCTTTATTTTCTTAAGAAACTGGAATCTGAGGAGGTATCAACTCCGATCTACGTTATCAAGTCTCCAACCGAGGTTCCGGTTTTGCCCGCAGTCGCTTATTCTAGGCTGTCAAGCAAGGTGAATCGTGTGGAACAACTACTCAAGGTTGTTGCCACTAAGCTGGACGCCTATGATTTGAATTACCCCCAATTACCGAAACCTGCAATTCCTGATTCACACGCTACTATTATTGTGTCGAACCTTCCCTCTACCCTCTCGGACCCAATAAAACGAAAAGTTGTGATAGACCAGATTGATGGACACGAATCAGTCACTAGCATTCGCCCTGTACGTGACAAACTGATTATCAATATAGATAAGTCAGTTGCTGATGATTTCCGCCTGTCGATAACTGGTGCGATTACAGGCTCTTCTGCGAAAGTTCTAACCAAGAAGTTGTACGGACTCCTCAAGGGAATTACGCCTGATTTTGAATTGTCCCACCTGATGTCTTGCCCTGGTGTTTCTGGCGCTTCTAGGCTAGGGAAATCCCTGGCAGTAAAACTCGAATTCTCCGATGCAGCATCAAGATCCGAAGCATTCAGATATGGTCTCAAAGTAGGATACGAAATCCTAAGTGTTTATGAGTTCAAGGCGATTCCCCGGTGCTGTAACAATTGCCGATCCCCTGACCATCTCCAGTCCTCTTGTTCCAGTGTTACACCAAAATGTGCGCGCTGTGCCGGTCCTCATGTCTCAGATAGAGACTCGCCTTGCAATTTGTCTCCTCAGTGTGCAAACTGTGGAGGCGATCATGTTTCGTTTAGCCTCACTTGCCCAAAATTTAAAGCAATTGTCAGTCGTAAGCTACCGAAAACAAATTAATGTCTGAATCAGTATCTGTCGTGTCCTTCAATATTAATGGGACGAAAAACAAGGACCTGACCATTGACGAACTGTGCAGTAAGTTAGACATTGTATGTTTTCAGGAACATCTTTTGACCGCAACGAGTGTTAATTTCCTGCGTCGCAGTCCTGCCCATTTGGTTTTCACAACAAATGCTAGGTCTACTTTTGGAAGGCCTTCCGGGGGTTTAGCCTGTATTATAAAACAAAAGCTCAGTTTTCTGTCCCCGTCATGCTATTTTTCTGATGAACATTTCTTGGCCATAAGGCTCGGAAAAACCGTATTGATAAACACTTACCTGCCTCATGATGGGAAAAAAGTGACTTCGCTTAACAAATTCTATAAAGCATGCTCTAGTTTGAAAACTCTCCTTCAAAGCATATGCAAAAATGGGTATGAATTCATGATTATCGGAGATATGAACACTGATGTAAAACGTGATTCTGTTCGTACTGTGAACCTACTTGATTGTCTCCCCGATTATAGAATAGTTGCGAAGGATCTATCTTTCTCGTATGTGCATAATTCCGGCAGCCTATCGGATATGCATGTCCACGAAGATGAGCAAGATACTGATCACCTTCCATTATCGCTTTGCTTTTCGATTAGAAAAGATAGTACAGACCAGGCTTTTCCTCCTGCTTCTAAGTGGTTTGTTCGGAGAAACTGGAAAAAAGTTGATATGCCATTATATATTTCAACCCTAGCCATGCTCCTTGGTTCCTTACGTGTACCCTTTCATCTACTCCAGCGGAGTGTTAGTCCTACCAAAAGTAATTATGATCTGAACCATTATTACAACCAAATTGTGTGGTGTTTGAAACGCGCCGAGGAGGTTGCTGTCCCTCAGGAGCGAGTGAGGAGAAATACGAGGAAACCAATTTGGTCCTGTGATCCTGAGCTGAAAATTGTTAAAAATAAAGCCAAATTGTGGCTGAGTATATGGATAGCGAACGGTCGACCACTATCTGGGAATGTGTTTGATATAAAGCAAAATACTAAGCGCGAGTTTAAGAAATGTCTGCGATCAAGCCGATATAAAGGGTCAGATTGTCCTACCAGTAAGAGTGAATGGGACAAAGTGATTAATTCAGCTAAATTAGATAATTCGATAAATCCTAATTGCCCAATTACACCAGCCGCATGGTCTGACCACTATTCTGCTATATTTTCCAAATTGAATTATGCAGTGCACGCGTTTTACTCGAAATTGCTTGATTCGGTTCTCCCGTCTTGCCTGACTCAGGCACAAGTTCTTCCCGTTTCAGTTGATGCTGTAATTGCTTCTGTTAAGAAACTAAAATCAAGCTCTTTTGATGTTGACGGTATCAGTGCATGTCATCTAAAAATAAATTGCCCGTCTTTGTTTTTCCATTTACAGTTGTTTTTCCAAATGTGCCTGTGCTGCTCCCTTGTTCCTGATAGCTTTTTGTGTGGAACTGTCACCTCTGTACTTAAGCGAGGTAAGACTCCGCTGGATTGTTCTTCTTACAGGCCTATTACGGTTGCTTGTAATTTTAGTAAAATCCTTGAGTATATTTTACTACCTTTCATAAGCATTAATGCTAATTTTGGGGAGAATCAGTTTGGTTTTCAGGCTGGCATTGGTTGCCAGCACGCTCACCGTGCTCTTGCTTCCCTTCTTAAAGATGCTTCGGCTAAAGGTTATGGTCTTCATATTTGTGCTCTTGATCTTTCCAAGGCTTTCGATAGTGTTGTACATAGTCAAGCTCTTTACTCTCTTTATAATCATGGTATTAGCCTTTCTGTTATTTTTCTTCTAAAGTTTTGGTATGGTAACTCCTATCTTCGGATTAAAACTAATGGTGCCTTTTCATCTTCTAATGTTTTTGTTCGTCGGGGCGTACGGCAGGGTGGAGTGTTATCTCCTAGTATTTTTAAATTTTGTATTTCTGGTATTCTTGAGAATATTTCTTCTATGTGTTTTGTTGGTTTGAGTGATATCTCCTACCTTGCTTATGCTGATGACATTCTTCTAATTAGCCGGTCTAAACTCAGTCTTTCGCAGATGGTTCATAAAGTTTCTTCTTCTTTTACTAATATCGGTCTTTCGCTTAATGCTGATAAATGCGAGTATCTTTCTTTCAACGTTCCTTCTTCTACTAGACCTCTAAGTTCTCAAAATTTCTCTATCCCTCATGTAGACTCGATCCGGTGGTTGGGTATTACACTTACAAAAAATCTTAAAACTCTGCGTGAGCGCGCTGTCCGGGATGCCAGAGTGAAAATCCAGATTGGTTACTCTAAAATTGTAGCCAATCGAGGGAAATACAATCGTGTCGCCCTTGGTAAACTTTACTCTACTTTCTCCGATCATTCTGTTCTTTACCTTTCTGGGCTTTACCCTATATTTAAGAAAAAAGACATTAGCGATATTCGATCTTCTTACTTCCGATTCTGTAAATTTCTTCTCTATCTTCCTCTGTGGTACAAGAATCGAAAGATAGTTAAAAAGTTTTATCTTCCGAATATTACTGAGAAGCTGACTGATCTACACAAAAAGCTCTCAGAAACAGCGTATCGGCGTTTGTCGCCTCACCACGGTTTGATCCGTTTGTTTTATTAATGTTTTGTTGATTCTAGTTGTTGTTTTACGTCTTTTTCCGTTTTTTTCTTTTTCCTTCTTCAAGTTTATACTCCACTATTAATCTTTTTGATGTAAGTGGGTAATAAATAAATATTATTATTATATTATATTACTGGGATTAATTTTATCTCTACTGGGATAACATTAATCCGAATCACAGATAATCTTATCTCAACAAGATTAACCTCAGTGGCAAATCCTACAAGAGTTTTTTTTTTACAGTGTAGCGGACTGTCAGCATGCAATTCCAGAAACTTACCCTAGATCATCGAAATCATTCCTGGGGGGTGACGGAACCCTCGCATAATAATCAGCCTCCTTTTCCAGCTCATGATCACCCATCCCAAGATTGAACTTCTTTTCTTCGAATTCCTCGTCCGTTTCACGGCGAATATTAGCCTTTTTTAGTCTCTCTTTCGCCTCCCTTAACGCCCGCTCCCACGGACTGTCTTCCACAGGAATGGATGGGGGAGGAGGTGGCATATGGTCGTCCCAAACTGGTGCCATTTCACTCAGTGGGCGTGAACCAGGCACCGCGACTGGTTTCACTGTCGTCGAGAACATGCTATAGTTACCCTTGTCTGAGACTCCAGGGTGTAGAAACCTAGAAATTAAAATTAACACTTTATACCAACTTTTAGGTTGAGGGGGTGTGAGAGTATGAAGGTGCCGTTTCACTTTATGCCCATTTTTAGGTTGAGGGATACCGGAGTATAAATGAATGGTAGGGGCGTTCCGAGCCTTTCTTCATTGGGGGGGGGGAGGACCTAAGGGGCGAGCGAGGTAGCCGGTATTCACCGTTGTTTATAACTCATAACTCTTGAACCAGTATCAAGTTCAAACAACTATCAGATTTACTAAAGAAGGGTCACTTTAAATTATCAAGCATTTTTAATTAAAACCGAGTGACTTATCAGCTCGAAGGCTTTTTTAAGGTCAATTAATAGTAAGTTGAGCCAATACCGTTTCCCACCCTACTTACCGTGGTTACTATGCATGACGTCACGAATTCTTGCTTTTTGCCGTCAAGGCTGGAAAGATTTTTCTACATTCCAGCAGAATATCATGCCACGGGCGAATCCGACCAATCACGTTACAGAGATACGTAGTTACCACGCTTACTACGCTCCCCAGAACAATAAGCAAATAGTTACTATTAGTTACTATCTCGAGAAGGTCAGCGTAGTAATTTTTGACGAGGTTGGAACGAAAATAGTAATTAATAGTTACTACTGTTAGAAGGGTGTAACACGCTCCAAGTTTCGGCTTTTCTAACTTCTTGTAAATAGTAGCCTATCGAGTAAAGAAAGCAGCAGGTGACGAAATCGTAGGATACAAGATCTTGATAAAACGATAGTTGTACATGACCATAGTGGGTTAAGAGACCTTGGCGAAAGGATGGTTATAGAACACAAATATGCGCCTACTGCCTATTGCAGTTAGCCTGTTTCCATTGTAAGGGTATATAATGAAATCCTAACTCTGAAACAGTAGCTTGCGTCGTCAAGTAATGTTTTTTTTTACTGACGTAAAGCATTTGAGACATTAAGAGCCAACTAATAGGAACAAGAGCTGAAAGCTCATCTGGAACTTGCAAGAGTAGTTCGCAAGTATAATAATAACAATAATATTGTATTTAAAGCCTTAGGGCCATAAACATAATTTTTTTTTTTTAAACTTCATAATTACTTCAAATATCGCACTACATAAACTAAACTGCACTCGCCCGGTCAACTTTTACTTTTATACTTTGCAACACAAATCTACATAATGCACTAATTGCTCCTGGAGATGTGCTCGTCAGTATATCAGGAAACAGTATCTATCAGCTAAGATTCGTGCTGTTAAGACGTACAACAAAAACTATATCGAGAAGAATACCAATCTACTTACCTACAGTTAATTCCCCATGTACACTGTCCTTTCGTAAAAAACTTGCAGAGGGCGCGAGGCTCCATCCTTGCCGACTTGCCAAAATCTTCGTCATCAGTAACCTCCCCTTCTTCTAAATCCTCCCCTTCTTCCACCTCTTCTGCAGCTGACACAGCCTTAGGATTGTCAATTTCCCCATCACTTGCTTCTCCGTCTTCCGAGGGTTCTTTTTCCTCTGCTTCGAAGTCGAGTTCTTGATCCTAGAATATTTTTGCGAGTAAAAAGCGAGTCCTACAACTACAGAGTTATTACTTGTCGCTGTTACACATTTGTCACTTGACCAATAATGAGTAACACGATTATTCAGAATCCACTTCAAAATCACACCAGTCATTTTTTTGGACTGAAGCCTATAGGCGCATTCACGCGGTTGAATGTCAAGTTACAAAACCGACTACAAAACATGAAATAAGTTTCAATCTAATTTAGACCTCAAGCTTTAAAAGGAAGAACAAAAGCAAGCATTTTGATATAACTGCTATTAAGTAATAAATAGCATATATTATTATTTTAACAAGATTAGAGTTTGTCCTTCGAGAACTGACGTTAATTGGTCATCTCGCCTTTTTTTTGTTGTTGAGGAGGTTCCTGGCTATAGGTGTCCCCGTTCCTCGGATCAGGTGGTGGTTGGAGAGGCGTTACTAGCCAAACTGTTTGTGGGGGGGGGGCAAGGCATTTACCGACTGGCTGGCAATTTTTTCCTATTGTTTCTGCAGAAAAAACGACAGTTTTGAAAAAAAAAGTTGACTGATTTTCAGAAAAACCGACTGTTTTCATGAGAAAAAAAATCAACTGTTTTGACGAAAATCGCGGCCGATTTTTACTTTACCGACTCGGTTCTTTTTTACCGACTGGCTGACAACATGGGGGGGGGGGGGGGCTCCCCCCTCCCCGCAGTCGTGACGCCCCTGGGTGGTTGTTATATTGTAGCCTATCCAGTAATTAGACGAACATGTTTAGTTTGTCGAAGTCACCTTATGGTCGTCGAGCCCGCTCTCTGGCGTGAAGCGAATCATGATTGTTTATTTTTAGTTTTTTTAAATTAAATAAACCTGAACATACTTTCATGACTGCCCAAAACCGTTTGTTACACACCATTTTTGGGGGGTTGCTTGTCTCCCAACAACTGGAATATCTAACAGAGCGAGGTAGTCCGTTTTCGGTTTTCACCGTTTTTGCTGGAGTTCATAACTCGTGAACCAGTTCAAGTATGAAGTTCACGCTTTGTACACTTGTGGAGGTTGGGCTCTAGTTGTGCCCTTTGAGGGTCCCGGCAGACCCCCACACCCACTCGGCTCAGGTGCATATGGGCCCAGATTGCCCAGTGGATAATGTTCATAACTTGACCAGATCTAGACATAGGATGACGAAATTACTTGTACTTGTAGATCTGGGACATTAGTTTTAAGTTGCACCTCCCCCACCCACCCAGTTGATGGGCAACTGGGCCAAGTTTGCCCATAAATAAAGTTCGTGACCCGTGACAGGAATCAACAGGTATCAAGTTGAAACTTGGTAGGCTTGTGAGCACTGCGTCTCTTTTTGCTTTTTGGGGGTCCCAAGCCCCACTCCCACTTAGTTCAGGGGCAATCGGTCCCAGATTGCCCACGAGTAATGTTTTTGACCCGTGGCTGGAATCAAATTTTAAGCTGGTATACCTGAGGAAATAGAGGTATAGATACGCATACCCTACCCTCCCGTTCATGGGCAGCTGGTCCCACGAGTTAAGTTCGTCTATGACAGGTCTCAACTTCAACTCTTGTATAGCCTACTTGGACAGACATATCTGTAGATGAGGATTTTGGTGTAACACCAACAAATACGACCACGCGACGTACTTCAATCGGTAATGAACAGTTGGAAACTGGACGGTTCTGTAATACGATCGATGATATACCATTCTTAATGAATTGTGGCGAAGGGGGGTATTAAGCTGCTACGATTTGGTTTACTGCACTAGTTTTTACCTTGCTAATGGAAAAAAAGTTGATAGGGTCGGACTGGCTGGCAAGACATTCAGTATTAGAACTCTAACTGTACTTGCAGGTCTAGGCGGGAACCCCGAAACCCCCCTAGCTGAAACATTTAACTTTTTTACTTCCCGTGATCTTAGTCTAACTCAGGTGGAATTCTGGTACAACAAGAAAATGAAGCTTAGTCAGTTCTCAGTTGGACTTCCACTGGAATCAGTCCACCCCTTGCCGTCGCACTGGGAAAATGACGCGTTCACTGGGAAAGGATGTCGCACTGGGAAAATGACGCGTTTCACTGGGAAAGGACGCACTGGGAAAATGACGCGTTCACTGGGAAAATTGTACGAGTTGAAGCAATAAAAGTGCAAAGTGCTTTTTTTTTTCTTTCTTTTTTCTTTTAGTTTACAGTTCTAAGTAGCCTACAACAACCAGGCATTTTTTTGTTATATATATATATTTGAGTGTAGTTCCAAGTACAAAAACTAGGCATTTTTTTGTATCTGTTTCTTACTTTGGTCAAGCTAAGGCTAGGTACAACAATGAGGTACTTTTTTTTTCCTTATATTACTTCGGTCAAGAACATAAGTCAATCCTAGAAAAGTTCTAACTACACTGTACAAAAATAAATCTTGCAGTATTTGCTACTGGGATTAATCTTGTCTTTATTGACATAAGATTATCGCGAATTCTGATTAATTTTATCCCAATAGGGATATGAATAATCCCAGCAGCAAATACTGCATCCTTATTCGGAGAAACTTTTTACAGTGTAGAGATATTATAGCCTATCGATTTTAAATAAGAAAGCCATCGCGATTGGGGTAATCAGCCACGATCCTGAGTAATCTGGCATTAAGGGATGAGGTATCTAGTCTTGGAGGATCGGAGGAATGGCCGCCGTTAAGTTGGGCCATGACGAGGAGGTTGAAAGAATGCTCTTTTTTCAGCATTTCAAGGAACCCCCAGAAGTTGAGATGATGGCAAGCAACCGTAGCTTGCATACTGCGATGCCATCCCTCAGCCGCGTTGTTCGTTGTGGGTGGTTCATAGGTGCATGTTTCACAGTTCAACTGGGAACAATGGAACAGTTCGGCAGTTTCTCCTCAGACGGCCGATGTAGGAGTCCTCTAAGTAGTTGAGAAGGCCATCAAATTCGGCATCCATCTCTCCTTGTAGAGTCTCGAACACTTCTACGACATCTGCTCTCGGGACAAACGCTAGTGCTGGAATCACCCCTGCTTTCACGCTGAAGCCAGTGCAAGTCTGATACCTTTCTTGGAGGCCGAGATTTTGGATTGGGGGGGGGGGGGTCTTGCCTAGACCCATATGGCACTTGGCCGAAGGGCAAGTGCCATAAAAACGACAAAATGCAGATCCAGTTAGGCTACCGTGATATCAGATAGCTACCATGATATCTGCAAAAATGCAATTATCTGGATTTCTGGGCCATCCAAACGGAAGAAATTAGGAGGGGAAATAAAGTAACTAACTTTATGCTCTGGGCTTTGCGCAGTCTCAGGGACCTCAGACTCTCTAGACGGACTGCCATGTCCATCCTTATTGGTCTTCTGGACGTCTTGCTCATCATCACTACTTGAATCCGAACTACTGCTACTGCTTGAATGTTCACCTGCACTATCACTCATCTTCAGTTGTTCAAATGTCTAAAAAAGTAAAATTCAATATAGCCTTAGCCTAATAACAAAAAAAAGAGCTATGTCTACCAATACTTCTCCTGTCTGACTGAATAATTTCCAGCTTCTGATACAGTTCATCCAAACAGATTGTCACGACTCACAATTCGTCCATTTTGTGTAGTAGCCCAACCAAGAGTTACAAAATCAGCTTCTCAGCTTGTTTCTTCATCAAATATAATTTGCTGGTTTAGTTTACATTTACGCTACAGCTACAGTTAAATTGGCAACAGTTACCTAAAACTGGAAAATCACAGACCTGAGTGTGTTGCTTGCTACCAACTCTACCAAGATACAGAACAAACATAAAGGTATGTACTAACACAATCCAATAGGACATCTATCTATCTTTTTTGAATGCGAAAATATGCACCCAAAATTTGCATCACTATGGGGAAACCTATATTCAATGCATCAAAATTTCGAAGAGAAATTCAGATTGGACTGCGATAATTGGATTGTGTGCACTTACCTTAAGGCTAGATGCACACTAACAGGAAATACTAATAAGGTTTATGGGTTATGGGAGCAGGAGCGTCAGGACTAGGAGGGGTAGAAGGGGGGACGCCCTCCCCTTTGTCGGCTAGTTGGTAAAAGTAGCCGAGATTTTTCGTAAAAACAGTTTATTTTTTTCTTGGAAATTGTCCGTTTTTTTGGGATCCCAAAACGTAAGTGGAGGGTTACCTATGACATCACAAAAGTTGTCCATCTGTACGCACTATAACTCTCGAAGCGAATGAGATATTTTGATGAAACTTGGTGTAAGGATTGTTTGGGTCAAGAGTAAGGTCAAGTTCGTAGATGGGCTCTGTAGCCCTATATTAAGGGGTGGGGGAGGGGGTTTAATTTAAGGGTCAAATGAAATATTTTTAAACATATAATGTGGTAGTCGATTATGGGATAAGAAGACATGCTAAACATGATGGTGAAACACATTTGTTTGCCGGACAAGTAGTTAGCCCGGAATCCGGCCAAAACCAGAAAGTCTGTAAAAAGTAAAAGTTTTATTTGAACTTGATTAGATGTAGGGATAAGAAGACATGCTGAACACGGTGGTGAAAACCATTTACAAGCTCGGCAAGTAGTTCGCCCGGAATTCGGCCCAAACCGGAAAGTTTGTTCGAAGTAAAGTTTTATTTGAAGTTGATTAGATGTTCGATTAAGGGGCAAGAAGACATGCTGAACCCTTATGTGAACAGTATTTTCTACCAGGACAAATTGTTCTGCCGGAATCAGGCAAAACCAGAAAATTTGTTGAAAGCAAAAGTTTTATTTGAAGTTGATTAGATGACAGACTTAGGGGTAAGAAGACACACTGAATCTGTATATGACAATCTTTTTTTTTACCTGGACATATAGTTCATTGGAATCCGGTTGAAACCGGATTTTTTTTATAAGTTGAACTTTTACTTGAAGTTGATTAGACTTTATACGGATAAGGTGATACGCTGAATTCGTTTCTGAGCTTTTTTTTCTGGACAAGTATGGTAGTTTGTTCGCAATTGTCTGGATCAAATATTAGATTTTTGGGATCCCATCGAAACCTTTGGTCTTGTTTTCTTTAATTGAGTGTTTCACACACATACAGACTGAGTTTGACAATGAGGACAATGGAGTACATACATTTTTAGCATGTCTTCTTACCCCTAAGTTGACTACCTCACTAGGTGTACAAATTACTTTGTTCCTGTCTTATTTGAACCTCCTCACCCACCCCCAAATATAGAACTACAGAGCCCATCTACGAACTTGACCTGTCCCTTGATCCAAAGAATCCTCACACACCTGTCCCTTGATCCAAAGAATCCTCACACCAAGACCAAGTTTCATCAAAATACCTCATTCCCTTCCAGAGTTATCCAGCTGACAGGCGGACAGATGGATGGACAGACAGATGGACAACTTTTACGAAAACATAGGTATCCCTACACTTTCATGTTTGGATCCCAATAAACTGGTCAATTTTAAAATAGATGGATGGTGGTGCCCCCTAGATTATTTAGACTTTTCTATGCTGCTTAATCTGAATTCCTGCCAAATTTGCCACTAAACAGACAGGTTCAAGGCCAAGGTAGCCTTAAGGCTCAATGGTTGTTTGTCAAATCTGAGCCACAAAACTCTTGCTACTAGAGAAAATACATTTATGGCCATACCAGCAACCACAGAAACATATTTTTCAAACATTGATAAATGGATACGGTACCAATTAAAATTTCTGGCAAGCATTTTCGAATGCCAATGGAATATGACTGATGGGGATTTTTGTGTTTTCTCTGTCAACCATTCATTGTTACTGTTAGGCAATCAGCAATGTTCGTACAAGCATACCTTTATTGTAGACCAAACTCTCTAAAAGCAGTAGAATTATGAATGAATGAATTTATTACATTCAGCCTAGTTATAAGGCATTTGCACACTACATACAGAAAAAAGGCAAATGAAAGTTTTACAAGAAAATGGAGGGTACACAAAATCTACAATGACAGCAAAAGATAAATAAACGCAAAACAAGAAATACACAACAAAACAGGAAAAGAACAATAAATTTACTGCATTAGCTAGCGCATTGGGCAGGAAGCCGGTTGAGTGATAAGCTGTTAAAAAAAGTTAATCAACAAGACTGGTGGATTAAACCAACGCACCAGAGGAATGCCAAAAATCTAAATAAGGGTTAAACTGTTAAAATTAAAAACAAACCTAGAAACCAAAACCAAAAATCAGAGGTAGTCTAGACATGGGCAAGAATTTCAAAGCACGTTGCGGCTCCAGAGAAGGTCCGGATGGCTGCCTAGAACCAACCTAGAACTACCAGACCGTTCTGTCATTATGAGCCGTGTTGCCACTAGCTGCGTAATTTTTGTAACAAATTTTGGCAAGTCGTGACAAATCTTATCGCAAAAAATCAGACACCGCACTTTAGCCAAAAAAACAGACCACAAATACAGAATTATGCGACTGTTCTGTGATTTCAAATTTTAAAGAAGGTCCAAAGCTTCTTGGTGAATTTCAAGACATCTTTTTTCCAGCTCTTTCCAGGTCTGTTCCAGCCAAGGGCGTCGCTAGTCAAAACTCGATGGGGGTTTAAAGTTGGTTAACTGAGGGGTTAACTGATAGCGTTGAAGTAGTTGTATCTCTGAGCTCAAGGGCGATTTGAAGGGCAAG
Source organism: Branchinecta lynchi (assembly GCA_023053575.1). Classification (NCBI taxonomy): domain Eukaryota; kingdom Metazoa; phylum Arthropoda; class Branchiopoda; order Anostraca; family Branchinectidae; genus Branchinecta; species Branchinecta lynchi. Next base: position 11,019,032 of record JAKZAP010000017.1, read on the forward strand.
AGTGCGGAAGGTGACTATTTCAAAAGACACGACTGGTGGATGTCCAGCCAAGATTCATACCAGTTATAAACAATAGCCAAACAGACAGCACCGTATGCGGGAAATTAGACAAATTTATAGGAGCCTTAGTAGTAGTTGCAAGGTTAAGGTGGACGTCATTTATAATAACAGGAATCTGCTTCCGCAATATCCCGTCCCTAAGCAGTTTGTAACGTACAACATATCAGACAGACTGAAAATGAGTGCCGCAGGCGATTTTATTTTTAATATGAGCTTCTTCCGGCAAAATACTACTCCCCCCTCCCCCAACAAAATCTAGCTTTCAATGTGGCTTGGCTCAAACCCCGAAGTTCGAAGCCTAAAAAACCGAAGGAAATGACGCGCTCTTCCAGTTAATATAGCCTACTACGAAAGGCGCCGCAGGCGAAATTTTATGGAATCCTTTACGATCAGAACGTCTTTTTGGATCCCAAATAAAATTAAGAGCCGCTTATGATAGGTATGTCCGTCTGTCTGTCTTTTTTCCCAACACATCTTGAACAGTGTGAGACGTTTTGCTGGAAGTTCGTACATGACAGTAATTCAGTTCGACCCTTTCCGTAAAAATGTACTGCTCATCCAGAAATAATTTGAAACGGTGTATAGACTTGTTTTGAATTGACAGTGAATCAAAGCCTCGTTTTTGTTGCATGCTGCAGGTCCACTTCTCGGCGGATTCCGGACTGATTCTTTCTACATCCGTTTTTGCACTGCAGCGCTTCCGAGGAAGACGGCAGAGCTTCTCGAGAATCACGGACTTGCTCCCCGACCAAGTCCGTGCTTCCCTGCAAGATGCTGCACGCTGCCGCTTCAACCAAGAAGAAAGGGAATCCAAAAACGCATATTATGCAAAAGCAAAGAAGTGCTGCAGCAGCGATGCGGCAGCGCCATTGCAACAAAACGAGGCTCAAGTAACTTGATCTAATAATCAAATCAGACCTGTCATTACATCTTCCCTCATTGCTCACGAAACCGATTTATTTATAAATCTTAACTTTCTTATCATGATATTATTTTCTGTTAAAAGAAAATACAAAGGCATAAAACTAAACAATTCTTGGAAATGTTTGCGACAAGCAATATAAACCTGATTCTTACTAAAACCGAGATATATTGGTAAAACTTGGTCGTATAAACGCGGACCGTGGTAAAACTGTTCGCTGCAAGGTGAAATTCATGGTTTTGATAACTGCCTTGTGTCGATCTTGGAAACTCAAATCTGACTGTCATTCTGACAAACGAAAAAAATGCCCAAAAAAACATCTTCACATCCAAACGACTAGAAATAATCCGCCTCTTTATGTCAATATGCCAAGCTCGAAACCTATTACTGGGAATTCAATTCCTATCAAGTCGCAAACGCTCAAGGCCCCCGAACGGCCCATGTCCTAATTGGATGTCAACTCAGTTTTTTGGTGCCCTTAACTAGCCACTGTCTTTATAGGATGCGATAGTTCCGTCTTTGCAGACAGGGGCGTCCCGAGAGGGATTCGTTTGTCCCTGCATTTCGAAATTTTGTGATTTAACGTGTTTATTGGTTCCCCTTTCTTTCTCGAATTTGCTAATTCATCCAGGGGCGTCACGACTGGGGGGGGGGGGGTTGGGGGGACGCCCCCCGCTGTCGGTAAAAATAACCGAGTCGCTTCGAGTCGCAGCGATTTTTCGTCAAAACAGTTTATTTTCATGAAAACAGTCTTTATTAAAAATCAGTCTATTTTCTCATCAAAACGGTCTGTTTTTGTCTAGAAAGATTCTAGCCTTTAATCTGTTTCAAATCTAAAAAATACCAAGCCTAATCGCCAAGTAAATGACACACCGTTCCTCTAAATAGAGAATACTGCGAAATGCACCACAGGCGAAATTTTGTGAAACCCCAATTAGCAGAGCGTCTTTTTGCGATCCCACTGAAAAGGCAAAAATAGCTATGAAATCACAAATCTGTCCGTCGGAACAAGACCAAAGGTGTCGATGGGATCCCAAAAATCTAATATTTGATTCAGACAACTGGGTCTTGTCTTCACCAGATCCAGTCTTCGCCAGGCTAATCATCAGAGAAAACCAAGTTCAGATATATCTCTATAAGCCATATCTATTTTGACGATACTGACCGAGACTTCCTGCTGTACTTCTGCAAAGTTTCTGGTTTCGCCAGAATTCCGAGCGAACTACTAGTTCAGCAAAACAAGAAAATTCAGAAACGAATCCAGCGTATCTCCTTGTCGCTATAAAGAGCATCTAATCAACTTTGAATAAAACTTTAACTTAAAAAAAAAATTCCGGTTACAGCCGGATTCCGGACTAATTTTATGTCCGGGTACAAAATAGTTGTCATATACAGACTCTTCTCTTCTTACCCCTTAATCTGTCATCTAATCAAACTTTTGCTCTTAACAAATTTTCCGCTTTTGGCCGGATTCCGGGCGAACTAGTCGTTCGGCGATAAAAATGGTTTTTAACATCGTGTCCAGCATGTCTTCTTACCCCTAAATCAAACATCTAATCAACTTCAAATGAAACTTTTACTTTTAATCTACTTTCCGGTTTTTGCCGGATTCTGAACGTACTACTTGTCCGGCGAGAAAATAGTTTTCACCTTCGTTTTCAGCATGTCTTCTTACCTCTAAATAGAACATTTAATCAGCTACATATAAAACTTTTACTTTTAACCAACTTTCCGGTTTTTACCGGAAAAATATTTTGGTAGTCCCTTACTTTGAACCCCCTCCCCCATCCCTAAATATTGGGCTACAGACCCCATCTACGAACTTGACCTTACCCTTTACCCAACGAATCCTCACGCCAAGTTTCATCAAAATATCTCATTCCCTTCGAGAGTTATCGTGCTCACAGACAGACGGACAGACGGTCAGACAGACAGACGAACATTTTTGCGATGTCATAGGTATCCCTCCACTTACGTTTTCGGATCCCAAAAAGTGACAAAATAGTGGCCATAGAAAACAAAGTAGACATAAAGTAAATTTGTTCTGAATATCTCTCCTTGCAAAAAAAGTAATTTTCACGTTAAAGACACGCTTATTCAGAAACAAAACGAGGAAAATAGGTTTGCCAGTACATTAAAAAATGAAACAAAATCCGGATTTACGGATTTAAACGCCGTCTTTTTGCGATCCAATGAAAAGCAAAGAATACTCTTGATGACTATCTCTACTTGCCTATGCAAAATATCCGGCCTCTCCGGGTACCTAGCTGAAGGAAGGCAGAAATGGTGTCACAGCTGCTCCCAAAAATCGCCGTGATTGTTTGACACAGGATTTGACTCGTTGAGTTTGAGTCGTTACGGAGACGCTTACTCCATTCATCCTGTGACTCACTGGCGTGTTTTCGACTTAGTCAAATAGAATACAGCTAAATACACTTCCTCAGAAACGAAACGAGGAAAACAGGTTTGCCAGTGCATTCAAAAAGAATCCGGATTTACGGACGTAACAAACTTTTGGTCTTTGCCCGACAGGATTTTACAGACGCCGGTTCGCCGATGAGACTTGAGTTGCGTTTTTCCGGGTGTAGTTCACTGCAGTTTTGATGTACCGTGTACCGTTTTATTAGTCATTCGACACACTTTAAAACTAAAGCAGGTAAAGCTACATCTGAAAAATTGCAACTTAAAACTGGTTTGCAGAATTTGATTCTTTCTTTGTAAAAACAAACCCCCATTCATTGACGAAACAAACTTTCGTCTTTCGCCCGATAGAAACATTATGTCTTTCCCCAATCCGCGATTTTTCGTAAAAACAGTCGATTTTTTTTTCGGAAGCAGTCGAATTTTTTTCAAAACAGTCGATCTTTCATAAGTCGAATTTTCTTAAAAACGGTCGGTTTTTCTTAAAATCAGTCGATTTTTCGTCAAAACAGTCGTTTTTTTCCGTAAAAAAAAGTCGGTAAAAATGACCAGCCAGTCCCTAAATACCTTGCCTTCCAGTGTCTGCAGAACCCCTCCTGTCCTGGGAAACGAATTTCGGGTGTATATTAAAATCTTCCTTGTCCTTTTCAAGCGCTGTTGCCACCACAACTTCGCTTTGTAATCGACATTTTTCCATCTGTTCTGGGCACACTTGTTTAGCAGGTCTCCTGTCATTTGATTTTTGACGGCTTTTCCATTACGTTTACAAATTCTATTCCTTCTTTTTTCACTTATAACCAAACTTTGACCAACAATCCATGCACATAACCTTGTCTCTCGCTTTTGGTCTATAAGGTATATCCATATTATCCAGTCAGACTTCACTTTAACAACTAACCTATTGTAATTTTGACAGGCTAAAATCTGAAAGACCTAAGTGAGGCAGATACAAATCACATGGGAGTAGAACAGGTAGCCGTATTGCGAATCATGTCTCCGACCTATCGGGGTAAAAAACCTGATTTAAACGACTGGACTCGTCTTTAGAGACGGGCCTACGACTGAAGCTGTGCAGAGCCAAAATCAACAAACTTTTTTAAACGACTCGGATTATTTTAAACGGTCCGGGACCTCGGCGAGGTCGAAATAAACGACTGATATGACTTAGCAAAAGGCAGGGGGGGGGGGGGTGAATCACCCCCCTTCGGGACACCCCTGTCTATCGTATTACGTCAGTCCATTTCATAATTCGGTCATTAATCAGATTCATTTGGTTTTGATTCATGACCTAATACGATAATTCGTCCAACTTCTGTTCAGTCCCCATCGATTTCGCCGTATTCAGTCCGTCCCTGCGCAAATTCGGTGTTTAACCTGTTTATTTGGTGTCATTCTCTACGATTGAGTAATTCGGTCGCATTCGGTCAGTCCATTTCATAACTAAATTCGGTGGGATTCATTTGGTTCTAATTCGTTACCGAATTCGGTAATTCACCTGATTTTTGTTTGGTCCGCATCTGTTACCAGACTTACCATATCCGGTTGTTTTATGTGGTTCTACCAAGAGTTTTATTCCATTCCAAAACTCGGTCGTTATACCGCTCCCGATCTGCTCCTTGTTTTTTTTTACTTAGTTTCTCAGTAGTACGAATTCATTTATTTGGTTCACCCCAGTTACTGAGCTTGGTATTTTAAGTGGCATTTATTAAGCTCTTGGTCTTTGCCATTTAACGTTAGCTTCAGCTGGTTTCCATTCATTACTTAACCTGTACTTCTAATGATCGCAAAAAGGCACTTTGATCATGATAAAAAATTTTGCCTGATGCACATTTAGCAGTCTTCACTATTTAGAAGAAGGGTATACGTCATTTAGTTGGCGTTTGAGACTTGGAATTTTGTGGGGCTTGAACCACTTTAAAAGCTAGAATTTGCCAGAAAAAAGGTGGATTCAAAAATTTTTTTTTTTTCGGTAAAGCTATTCACGACGTTGTCGCTTGCCAGCAACTACGTTTTTTGTCGGCACAATTTCAAGTCGTATTGGCAAAACTGGACGTCCCCCGAAGGTAAAAGACTAGTGGCGGCGTATTCTTGAAAGAAATAATAACAGAAGTGGAAGAGCGTGAAAACGCGCCAAGTTTTCTCTTCCAACTTAATTTTTTACATACTATGCAACTTTTTACATTGTAGCTTCTCGAAGGCAACTCGCGGTGTCAAATTATAATTCGGTCAATATCAGGTACCGATTCGGTGAATTTTTACCAGGTTCGCCCCCCTAATGAAGGACGGCTCGGGACGCCCCTGTTTGCAAATGCCATATACCATGGTATCTGATTCCACGCTCTAAAGCTGTTTTTGCAGTTATCGTGGTATCTGGCTATTTATCGTGGTATCTGATATTCAGATACCACGCTCCGACCGTGGTAACTGATCGTGGTATCTGAAAAAGTTATCTCACTTTCGTCAATTTTTGTCAAATTGGTGGGAAAGAAGTTTGGCCCTTAGTGTTGGGACTAAATATTAGTTTTCCTATTGGGATGACTTCGAAAAGCGTAATTTCGGCAATTATTGTCTTTTCTGCAGAGCAACCCTATATCAGATACCACGGTTACTGCAAAAACGACTAATTGCAGATCCAGTTACCGTGGTAACAGATACCATGGTATCTGCAAGAACGCAACTAATGACAGACCCCCATTTGTGTTTCCTGGGTGAGCGCCCAGTTTAGCTCAATTTGTGTGGTCGGGCGCTTGGCGGGTGCCAGTTTAGCTCAATTTTTGTGGTCGGGCGCTCTGCTAACGCCCAGCTCAGTTTATTTATTTTGACATAGCGCTCTGCGAGCACCAAGTTTAGCAAATTTATTTTGACTGGGTTTTCTGCGAGCACCCGTTTTAGCTTTTTTTCTTTCTTCGAGGGGAAGGGTATCCCCGCCCCACCCCCATAGCGACGCCCCTTTGTTCCGTCACTTCCTGCCAGATTAGTCATTAGGTCGTCTAAGAGAAGTCAGAAGAGTAAACTGGAGGTTTATTTTAGAAACCAGAGTCAGCAAAGTCAACCACAAAAATCTCTGGGTTTTTTTTGTCGAAACAAAAAAAAATATAATTTCGTAGGCGCCAGAATACTACAGGTTTCTGCGGCCAATAGTCACAAGTTGTGGCAACCCTGACGCCGTGGCGCAGAGTGCAGAGAGCAAAACAGATAGATAATAAATATCTACTCTTGCTTTGTGGTATTTTGTGAACTGTGTCAGCCACCACACAGAGTTTCCATATCATTAGGTAGACCATGCTGATTAAAGTGAAGACACTGACTGGAAAAGAGGTATTCTTTCAGCTAGAATGCTTTGTGAGGACAGCCTGTTCCATTTATTTAGTAACGTCTTTTTTAGCCTATTTGTTATTATTAGTTGCATTTTTGCAGATACAGGAGTGCTGCGTGAAGCCGCCACCCTAAACTCCTATTTTGGGGAAATGACTTAGGTAAAAAGAGTAAAGGTTGCAATAAAATTCAGTGGAGTATACTGAAAGGAAGCTTAGAACCTTCACTTTCTGCTGGTACCATAGTTTACTTGTAATTGTTCAAGGCTAAGCTTGAGAACACAAAAGAATATAGGCACCCAAGTGATCATGAAGTTGCCCACTTTGCCAAAAATGGTATTTTGCTACATGGTGAAGTTAGAGGCCAGCTGTTTGGTCAGAGAGGTTCCTTGACCTATTACAAATAACAGAATTTACGGTTTTATTGGAATTTGCATGATTTTTCTGGGGGTGGCAGGATCATTTACCATGGCCAATTGGAATCAAATCTGGCTTCAAATAAGCCAAATAATAATAAACAAGCAACTAAATGAGTTATGTGGTTATAGTTTCTAATATTGTTTTAGTGGCTTTTCTAGGGGGTGGGCGGTGCTATAGTAAGGGCAGCCTCATGCAACACTCCTGTACCATGATATCTGTTACATCCATAGTCGCTGGATCTGCAATTAGTCCTTTTTTGCAGTTACCGTATCTGATAAACGGTTGCTCTGCAAAAACAATTGTTGAAACTATGCTTTTTGAAGTTATCCTAAAAGAAAAACTGATATTCAGTCACGTCCTGGTCACGTCACTAATGCTAAACTTCTTTCCCACCAATTTGACAAAAATAGATGCCACAACAACTGCATTAACAATTTTAGACGGTGGTATCCAGTCTAGTACACTAGCCCCTTTTCAGGCACGGTGCTCAAACGTCTAGCACCATGCCTGGGTGCTAGACGTTCAAGCACTGTACCTTGGATTTCATGTATGGTGCATGGATTTCAGTATACAGTGCATACATCAAAAACACAGTTTCTGTCATGACAACTGAGCACCAGCTCGGACAGGGCTGAAATTACTACCATGAATTAGAGAAATCAAAGACAATCCTTTATATATTTTTCACAAGAAAAACAAAAGGGCTCGGCTGATGACAGATGTGAAAAACCTCATTTCCTTTTCTAGACAATCAAGGATTTTGCATGCAAAGTGTCCTGTGCCTCAGCTTTTTCTACCTAGCAGCCAACCAGAATATTGGCTCTTGGGGAATAAATAGGGAAAATACATGGAAAATAGATAGGGTGCTGTTAGGTTTTTCATCTCCATCATCATTAGAGCCCTTTTGTTTTTGTTGTGAAAAATATAAAAAGGATTGTCTTTGATTTCTCTAATTCATAGTAGTAATTTCAGCCCTGTCCGAGCTGGTGCTCAGTTGTGATGACAGAAACTGTGTTTTTTCTGTATGCACTGTATACTGAAATCCATGCACCATACATGAAATCCAAGGTACAGTGCTTGAATGTCTAGCACCCAGGCATGGTGCTAGACGTTTGAGCACCGTGCCTGAAATGGGGCTAGTGTACTAGACTGGTGGTATCCAGTCAACCACATGCAACCGCAGACCCCGTTGGAAATGTCTAGCGTTTGGCATAACCTATGTCTGAGGCTGGATACACTATGCCAGATGCTGGATACTGTAACTAAGTAAAATATTGATAATTTGAGTGAATAAAAAAAATCAAGCAATTGTTTATATTGGGGTAGGTCAAGGTTAGGTTACCAACAGGTATCCAGCCTATGGTATAGGGTATCCACGTTAGGCATAGGCTACCCCAAATGCTAGATATACCCAGCGTTTGGCATAGGGTATCCACAAAAATCAGGTATTTGTGGTAGACTGGTGGTATCACATACCATGTTAAGGTAAATGACATAGTATTTTGCAAATTTAGTATCAATTACGCTTGTTATACAGTAACTTATCGATCAGAAGCCATACTTGTAATGTGCTTTCCAAATTTTGAATTTTCTGCCCTTTTGGCGGTACTAGAGATTTGAGAATCTTCTTCAGGCTCAAAGCTGCTCAAGTTGGAAAAAAACGACTTGTGGGAAACTTGAATGGCTTTGAGCCTGAAGGGGACCCTTGCCAAGAAGGGCAGAAATATAGCTCTAATAAAATTCAGCTGAAGTATCCGATTTGCTCTATCAAATCTGATTCGCAGTCAGCTTGGGCTGAAGGAATATTTATTTAACATCAGTTTGACAAAAGTTCAGGAATGAGCAGATTTTTTTTTTTAAATCTGATAGTTGCCTCGCTGAAAAAAGCCTTGAAACAGGAAGCTGTGGTTCTTATTTTGCCAACATAACTCATCCATTTATGGTCTTATGATTTGTAGGGGAAGGTGGGGTTGGCTGGTCACATTATTGTTTGAGCATACGATGTGACCAAAGAGTAAGAGCTTGAAAAATGATTTTGATGGCAGAAGATACACCATTTCTTGATCTACATTCCTGATTTTTTTAAGATTTAATTTACCCCATTTCATTTTTAGCACCATTTCGGATAGTTGCAGTCAAAAGTGACTAATGTGCCCAAGGGGGGGTAGGTTGGCCAGGCCTGGGGGGCAGGTTGGTCACACTGTCAGTCTCTCTGTTATAGGCCTACTTCCAGAACCAGGCGAAAAAAAAAAGCTCAAAAACGAACTCAGGGTATCTTCTTTCCACAGTAATGAACATCTAATCAACTTCAGCCGGATTCCGGTCGAACTATATTTCCGGGTAAAATATGATTGTCAAACACGGATTCAGCATCTCTTCTTACCCTTAAATTGGTTATCTAATCAACTAGAAATAAAACTTAAGCTTCTAACAAACTTTCCGGTTTTGGCCGGATTCCGGGCGAACTACACGTCCGATGACAAAATGGTTTTCACCATCGTGTTCAGCATTCCTTCTTACTCCATAGTCGACTATCAAATTAGCTGTTTCAAAATATTTTGTTTGCCCCTTAATTTGAACCCGCTCCTTCACCCCTAAATGTAGGGCTACAAAGCCCATCTACGAACTTGACTGGTCCGACGACCCAACGAATCCTCACACCAAGTTTCATCAAAATATCTCATTCCCTTCGAGAGTTATCGTGCTTACAGACAGACAACTTTTGCGATGTCATAGGTATCCCTCCACTTACGTTTTGGGATCCCAAAAATTTAATAGCTTTTTCGCCGATGGAAGCAATTGGGAGACTCAGCTTATCCAAAGTTTTGATTGTCTTCCCGAAGGTTTCCAAGTTAAGTGACAACATATTTGACGGTGCAAAACGGATAAGTCAGCTACATTTCATTAGAGCTATATAGCTATAGGTCTGTGATGACGAATTGATGATTAATTGTATAGATTATAAAATGTGCATTATACTTGACGTAATACCCAAATTTGGCATTGCCATGATAGTGTTTTTTTAAAACAAATTCGTTACTTACTTATCTTACCTTCTTGGCAAGGGTCCTCTTCAGGCTCAAGCTGGAAAATGAACTTGTGGAAAAACAATTAAAGATAGAAATATAGCTGTAATAAAATGTAGCTGACTTATTGGTACACCGTCAACGTTGATTCGCAGTCAGCTTGGGCTGAAGGACTATCCGTAACCATTGACAACCTAGATTATTCTCCAGATCTCATCTTTCTTCATTGCAATATTTGTAACCAAACTTCTTCTTAGTGTCGCATTGTATCTGAGTATTAAACATTGAGTGGCTTTACTGTCTGCGTCTTTTTTTCCACTTCTGTTCTACCTCTTTATTTCTCGACTTTCAGATCTCTGCTTTCCACCTGCCTTTTGAGATGGGAATAAACAGTTCACGTGGAAACGCTTGGTCACAATTGGCTCATTTCCTGGCTTTTTGCGTTGCAAAAGTAGAAAAAAGATAAATAATTCTGAATGTTGTCGTTTTAAATTCAAGAGATCAGTTAGAGCAAAACAGTGTGTATAATTGGGTTACAGGAACCCTAATTGATCCCTAATTGCAGTCTGCTCATTATCCCCAAGCTACCACAAAGCCCATCAAATCTCACGTCCCCTGATTTTCAGTTGTTGTCGAATAGGCGGCTTTTTGAGCCCAGTTTGACCAAGCTCTAACGCATCAGCCTCTTCGTTTCTTGGGATGTAAGAATGCCCTGGCAGTGTTGCCACTTTTGTGTCATTTTTTGGCCGAAAAAAACAGAGACATTCCGACGCCTAAGAAACTGTGTCCTTTTTACCAACTATTAACACAAATCTCGCTTTATCAGCTTCATAGCTAGCTGCCTGAACTTTTTGCTTTACTTTCCTATTTACTTCTAAGGAAGCGGTTGTAGAATTCTGGCTCGCTTTGTCGAAGAAACGAAAATCTGCGACCAGGGGCAACACTGTGCCTGAAGCCCCCATCATCGTAACATTTGTAACACTTGTTGGTTTCTCATTCTGGAGAAAAATCATGACGCACAGTCAGCTTGGAGAACTACTTATGCTTAATATTTTCTCAGATTGAGATCGACATCGAACCAAATGACAAGGTAGAAAGGATCAAGGAAAGAGTGGAAGAAAAAGAAGGCATTCCACCCCAGCAGCAGAGACTTATTTATTCCGGGAAGCAAATGTAAGTTTAGCTAAAACAAAACAAAAAGGTTACCTTCGTGCCGTTCCCCTTTTGCGATAGGTCTCGGCCAGGAATTGAGTGCAGGGTGGGGAGGCATCAAGCATCTCCATTCCTCTTCCTCGGGCCTGCTCATGTGTTCGTAACAGTTACAGTTGGGCTTGGTAATCAGTTGCTAGTTCCACAGAACCATGCCACTGGCGCTGTCGTCATACCTTGGGCCTCCCTTATATTCGGAAAAAAATTTCGTCCGAAAACCAAGCAATTTAGTCGAGGAGTCACGGATTGATTATTGTTAAAGGATAGATAATCAGAACGATGTAATTGTGGCTTTTTGACATGGTTCTAGTAAAAAAGGCCTAAGGCGTATTCTCGCCGTTCCCCGAGGACTCCTGGGGGTTTCGAAGGGAAGGCGAGAATAGAGGGAGTCAGTCCACGCGGACTCGGCGTACGGAAAACAACGAGAACAGGGGAAATGCTTCCAACATGGATTTTCTTCTGAAAATAAATATACAGTTGACGAAACTGGTCTGGATCCACTTTATTTATGATTTTGTTTATTCTGATTTGTTTTTAATTAATTTTACATTGCAACACCAGCAAAAGTTGATTACCCTCTGAATCTGAAAGTTGATTACCCTCTGAATCTGAAAGGAGTCCTTTCTGATGACAGTGATGAGAGTTGGAGCATTCCCAGTCCGTGGGGACTCGTGAGAATACGGGGAATGAGTCCCCGGGATAAACAAAAACGCTGGGTTTGCCTTCTAGTTTGCTATGGCCAGCTTAGTTAGACTATAAATGTTTTTAGCTTAGAAGCTGTTTCCAGTCTGGTTTGAAAGAGTCTTTTTACTTTTAGGAATGATGATAAAACTGCCGCTGAATACAAAGTCACTGGAGGCTCTGTGCTCCACCTTGTACTAGCACTTCGGGGAGGCTGCTAGGAATGAAACTCATACTGTGATTTCACCATATTATAATTTTGTAATAAAAGCTTTCGAAAACTAGATCATTTTTTTTAGAGTTTGCTCAAAAAGTAGCATACTCCTTGTGTTTGGATAAACCGACTTCTCGACGTAGTAGGGTGAAGAACAGAGCAAAATAACACTAGCGAGTAGCGCCAATACAAAAATGACACACACTCAATAGCAGCGATACTAGCACTACTAGCGATAGAGAACGTCCCTACTGAAACTCATCCAGTCGTTCGCCAACGCTTGTTCCGTTAACTTCATATTCTGAACATTGCAACAAAAATTATACAGCCTTCATTGTTTCCTTGGTGTGTGCAGCCGCACCTTTGCTCTCCTAGGAATTTCCAAACCCACAAGCGTGTCTCGCTTTAAATGCCACAAACGTAGTGGCGGCGCTACAAGTATAGCCCGTTTGGAAAGCATAGGCCTTGGCGCTACTCCCCGGTGTTATTTTGCTCCGGTGAAGAGTCTTGCCCATGATTACTCAAATTTGCGGGACTGAAAGTGCGAACACACGATCAGGACTTCCGGGCCGGATTTCCTGCACTTTCATCATCAAGTTGAAAAAATTTCAACTTTTCCATATGGAAGTGATGATGGTGCCACAAATCCGGGCAGGAATCCAGTCCGGGAGCTCCCGATCCTGATCCGTGTGTTCGCACTATGAATGGGTACGAACGGACCCGTTCGAGTTTTCTTTTTTCCGACACCATACACAGTATTCAAGTTTAAAGCGGTACGAGGCGCTCAACCTTAGGGTGGCAAAGATCAGTTTTGGGCCCGAATCCCAGGTTTATCACACAAATTGAAAATTGAACTACTGTCGTTAGTAGTTGCGTTTTTGATCCGAATTATCCTTGCGATTCTCCTATTTTGCGTTTTTTTTACTATTCAGAAGAAGTGAATTCTCCGTTTCTTGCTTTCTTGTCAGAATCGAGAACGGGAAAGCCTCGCGAGTCTGCAGAATCGAGAAGTTGCTCCGATGGTGAATTCTCGATTCTCCGTTCTCCTCCCGGAATGGTCAACAGAGTGTGGGTGTTCAATATGCATAAACACGTATACCGGGTTACGGACGAGCTGCAAAATTAGTGTTTTGTCAAAAGCGAGAACGGAGAAGTTCTCGCTTTTGACGAGGAGCAAAAATGGTAATTTTTACGAGAATCAAGAATTCGGAAACGAAAATTTGGATCAAAAACGCAACTAGTGTAAATTTGAAGTAGTTTTCGAATATGACGTCATTGCTTTGCATTTTACCTTATGAAACCATTGAGCAGCCCAATTTAGGTTGTCTTTGCCCCCGCCCCCCTCAGATGGCGTCTCTGGATATAATATCAAAGAAGTACGTATCGCCTAGTGTTTATTGATTATAAATAGATGGGTATTGAAGATCACTCAGACCCGGCTGGACTTCAAGAAGGTGGCAATATTGTGAAATCCTTTTTGGCCTGTGGGTGCTTCATCCACCGCGTACCTTTTGTAGCTAGGTTGTCCTGTTTCGTAGTTGGTTCGGGCGTAAATTGGTTCCTGATATTGGCTAGGGGGAGGGATGTAGGCATTCGTCGGTGGAGCATACGGAACTGTAAAACAGTAATTCTTTAGGCTAGAACATAGTACTAAACCAGCTGCACTACAATGATGTCATTGGGCAGAATTGAAACCTTACCCTGCTCCTGTCATGTCCGGATTTTACCAGGTCATTTGCTTACTTTGGACAAAGAGAATTGGTCTCGGTAGGCTACTATATAATCATCTCACTGGAATCATGTGCTGTCGATAAGACTACGACAATGAGCCCCTGACCATTTCTGCAGCGTCTACACGTTCTCACAGTGTTTATCACATTGCACAGTGGCTACCTTTGCGCATGGCCTAACAAGATTACCGAGCTCTAATGGCACTTGTTCTCGGAAATGCTCTATTGGTATATTGCATTTTGTTAACACCGTGTGGGGGGGGGGGGGGGGTGGCCGGAACCAAGTCCTACCACCCATCAAGTTTCACTTGAATCGTATTACCGTCCGTACTGAAAATAGGATTTCCAGGAAACCCCCTACATCGAACCGAAGTCGGGTGCGGTTCAGATATAGAAATGGGACAGATCGAGCGTGTTCCACCCTACATACCGTAGCTACTACGCATGACGCCACGAATTCGGGGGTGTTGACGTCGAGTCTGGAAAGATTTTCTATTTTCCAGCAGAATAGCATGTCACGGGTGAATCCCAATCACGTTACAGAGATGCGTAGATACAACGCTTACTACGCTCCCGAGCATGGTAAGAAAATAGTTACTATTTCGAGAAGGTTGGAACGGTCAGCGTAGTAACTTTTCACGAGGTTGGAACGAAAATAGTAACTAACAGTTGTTACAAGGATGGAACACGCTCATCATGTCGGTTTTACCTGCTGGTATAGTCATTGGTCATCGTAAGCTACAGTATAAGGTTTCCGCGCGATCGATGCCACCAGTAGTTGCGGGGCAGCAATAGTTTCTCTCTTCAAGCTGAAGAAATTACACACTCAAAACAGAGGCGTCATTTCGCTGAAACCTAAAGTGTGGGGTGGGGGCAGTGGCATCGTCACGGGAGAGGCGGTTTAAGTGCTTGGGCATGGGGGGGGGGGAATGCGGCAAAATATGTGTCAGAAATCCAGCACGGCTAAAGAGAGCTTTCAAGAAAACGGTTGTGTAAGGTCAAGGTCATGCTTATAGAAACAGAAACTCGCTGGGCAGCGAAGCAGCTTCCTTAGGTCGGTGTAGCAACAAAATGCCAACGAACCCGAACCAAATTTAGGTTTAAAATGGCCGATCCCCGAAATTGTGAGCCCAAACCTTTACACGAATGAGGCACTCTTCCAGTAAACAGAGCGCAGCCTACTACAAAAGTTGCCGCAGGCGAAACTTTTGCTTTATGATCAAATTGCCTGGGATCCCAAAACGTAAGTGGAGGGATTCCCATGACATCGCAAAAGTTGTCCGTCCGTCTGTGAGCACAACAACTCCCGAAGGGAATGAGATATTTTGATGAAACTTGGTGCGAGGTTTCTTTGGGCCAAGGGAAAGGTCGAATGCTCTTTATGACTAACTCTACTTGCCGATGCAAAATCGCCGGGGACCTAGCGAAAGAGTCAGAAACGGTATCAACGGTCAAATGCTCTTGATGACTAACTCTATTTGCTGATGCAAAATCGGGGGGGGGGGGGGGGGGGGACCTAGCGGAAGAGCCAGAAACGGTATCACCCCTCGGGCATCACAGCTGCTCCCGAAGATCGTTGTGATTGTTTGACAGAGTATTTGAGTTGTTGACTTTGAGTCGTTAGTGAGACGTTTTCTCGGTCTTCCTGAGGATCACTGGCGTGTTTAGTATTCGTAGATGGGTATACCTATTTTAGGGGGTGGAGGAGGGGGTTCAGATCAAGGGGCAAATAAAATATTTGTAAACAGCTAATGAGATAGTCGATCAAGAGGTAAGAAGACATGCTGAACACGAATTAAAAATCATTTTCTCGCCGGTCAAGTAGTTCGCCTGGAATCCGGCCAAAACCGAAAACTTTGTTAAAAGTAAAAGTTTTATTTGAAGTTGATTAGATCTTCGATTTAGGATTGAGAAGGCATGCTGAATACTTGTGTGAAAATTATTTTGTGCGCGGACAAGTAGTTCGCCCGGAATCCGGCCGAAACCGGAATATTTGTTAAAAGCAAACGTTCTGTTTGTAGTTGATTAGATTTCCAGGTTAGGGGTAAGAAGAGATGCTGAATCCGTATATGAAAATCGTTTTTTGCCCGGACATATAGTTCGCCCGGAATCAGGCTGAAACCGGATTTTTTTAAAGCTGAAGTTTTATTTATTTTAAGTTGATTAGATGTTCGATATAGGGGCAAGGAGACACGCTGACGTTGTTTTCGAGTTTCTATTTTTTCTGCCGGACTAGAGTAGTTTCGGAATTCGGCCAAAACCAGAAATTTGGCAGAAGTAAGGCAGGAAGTTCTGATCAGTTTCGTCAAAATAGATATGACTTGGGTGGTGGGGGGGGGTAAACACACATGTTGATGCATATTTGAACATGTTTTTTGTTTTTTAGATGATTAGCTATTTGGCCTTAATCTGTTTCAAACTTTAACAGTAAAAATGTTGTAAAAACATGTAAAATGCAAAATTGACAGATGCTATTTGGGTTTCATAAACAAAACAAGAGCTGAAAGCTCATATGGCACTTGTCGGAACAGTTAGCTTGTTTGTCCCCCTCCAGACCCCCCCCCCCCCAGTTATCCGACCCACTCCAGACTTGAAGCTCGACATTCGAGACACTCGTTTTTGAATGAATGTCACCAGATTCCGGATTCCCCATCCCTTTACTCCCCCCACGATGGTCGGGGTCGGTGAAGGGACTATTTTCAAGTTAATATGTTAGAGTCACTAATAGGCCTGCCAAGTTTCATGGTCCTAGCACCTCTGGAAGCACCCTAGCTCGAGATCACCGGAATTCCGGGAAACCCCCTCCAACTTCACCCACCCGTGACACGATCCGGTCCTGTTTTGTCAGGAATGTATCTAGGGTTTACGCTTGTTCTTCCAACCAAGACCAACTCCGATCCCTCAACTTTCAGCTATTCGCGAGATTTCTTGTGCCCCCTCCAGCCCCCCCCCCCCAGTAATCAGGTCCGGTTCAGACTTGAAACTGAACATCTGAGACACCTGTTCTTAATACTTACCAAGTTTCATGAATGTCCGATCGCCCGTTCCAAAGTTGTAAATGTCACTAGATTCCGGATTTCCACCCCTCTACTCCCCCACGATGATCGGATCAGGGAAGGGACTATTTTCAAGTCAATATGGTAGAATTTCTAAAATGCCTGCCAAGTTTCATGGTCCTAGCACATCAGGCAGTACCCTAACTTAAGATCAGCACGAATTCGGGTAAACCCCCTCCAGCTCCTTCCACTGTAACACGATCCAGTCCTGTTTTGTCAGTAATGTATCTAGGGTTTAAGCTTGTTCTTCCCACCAGAGTTCCATCCCAATTCCTCGAATCTGAGCCTTTCAGAAGATTTCTGGTGCCCCCTTCCAGCCCCCCCCCCCCCCAGTTATTGAATCCGGTCGGATTTGGAAAGAATTATCTGAGGCACTTGTTCTTGACACTTGTCAGGTTTCATGCACGTTCGATTACCCGTTCCAAAGTTATGCATGCTACTATTTCCAGATTCCCCATCCCTCGACTCCCCCTCCGATCGTCGGATCAGGGAAACGACTATTCTCAAGGCAGTCTGTTCGGGTCCCTGATATGCCTACCCAATTTCATCATCTTTGTACCAACTCGCGGGACCACCGAATTCCCCCCCCCCCCCCCCAACTACCCCCACAGTGCCCGAATCCGGTCCGGTTATGTCAACGATGTATCTAGGACTTGTGCTTGTTATTCGCACCAACTCTCGTCCCAACCCATCCACTCTAAGTGTTTCCCAAGATTTCCGGTTCCTCGCTCCACCTCCCGCCCAGAGTCACCGGATCCGATCCGGATCTTAAGTGGTTCGTCTGAGGCACGTCTAAGGCTCCAAATGTCGAATTTTATTGCTATCCGATCACCCGTTCGAAATTTATAAATACATCAAGATTCCGGATTCCCCCTCCCGCCACTCCCCCAACGATGCTCAGATCGGGAAGTGACTATTTCCAACTTAATCATTTGGGGTCCCTGATATGCCTGCCAAGTTTCATCGTCCTAGCTTATGCAGAAGTGCCTGAACTAGCAAAACCCGGACCGACCGACCAACGGACGGACAGAAATTGCGATCGCTATCTGGCACTTGGCCGAAGGGGAAGTTTAGGTCTTGTCAGAAGCTCCGCGCTAGGTGACTGGTGGGAAGTTGGTAATCTGGGGAAAAAGTCCTTCAAGATGAAAAAGAAAACTTACCCTGCCCTTGGTACTGGTAATCATCTGCGTATTGATCCACCACTGGATAGGCCACCACTGGTGTGGGAGGTAAGAGCGGGGGGGTGTATTTCACCACCTTGTACTTATTGTACCCAAAAAAGGGGTTCACATGCATTTCGGGCTTTTTGAAAAATACTCTCTTGTAATCCTTCATCTCGCTTTCTCTTTCCTTATCGTGCTTCGCCCCCACCAGGGTGACTGCGGCGGTGGATAGAAGGAAAACTGTAGTTCGGGAGAGCTAAAAGTAAAACTGAGCTTTAAAGGACCCCTCTTGCTTTTCACTGTTTTTGGAGCTCCCAGTGACGTTTTTTGAGAGAAAAACCTAGTGCCTATTTTTGACCGACCAGAGTAGTAGAATTTTGAATTTGTGGAAACAAAAATCTTGATTATTTTGTCGCGAAAAAGTCCTAGAAAGTAGTGTGCTTTAAAGCACCCCTATTACAGAGCCTCGTTTTTGTTGCAATAGCGCTGCCGTATCGCTGCTACAGCACTACTTTGCTTTTGCGCAATATGCGATTTTGGATTCACTTTCTTCTAGGTTGAAGCGGCAGCGCTGCAGTACCTTGCAGGAAGCACGGACTTGGTCGGTGAGCAAGTCCGTGGTTCTCGAGAAGCGCTGCTGTCTTCCTCGGAAGCACTGCAGTGCAAATACGGATGTAGAAAGAATCAGTCTGGAATTGGCCGAGAAGTGGACAGCATGCAACAAAAACGAGGCTCAGGTATCCTGTGACTTACGTTTTGGGATTAAAACGCGCTAAAGTTCACGGAAAGCGGTTAAGGTTATTCAACATTCGAGGTTATTCCCAACTTCAGTCATGAACTTGCTTTCCACAAACAATTCGCTTCGGTCTATAGTACAAATACTACTGCCAAAACCACTCTGGAAAGTGAACCGAGTTTTGGCCGAAGGCCGAAGAAGGGCCACAAACCATCCAGACGGCTGAACTCATCTTCCGTGGTTTCCGTTACTAGAAGCTACTAGACAGAACATTAAAACTTTCCGTTACTAGAAGCTACTAGACAGAACATTAAAACATGAGACCAAGAAAATTTATTTAAAAACAACATACCATGTTTTCTTATCCTTCGTGCACTGAGTCTGAAGTAAAGCAACTGAACGAAGCGGTGGAACTACTAATCAGCCTAAGCCCAGGGTTGTTTTGAAAATGTTTAACGCTTCAAGGTGGATTATTTCGTACTAGCGCGAATCTATAATTAGTTGTTTATGGCGAATATTGTCAAGTGTGTGACATGTAACGGTGTATTTGCTAGTAATGTAAACTACTGGTCTTTTGATTCGGGAGAGGTGGAGTCCAACCGGATACTATGCATGAATAGTTGAGTGTTTGTCTTAATTCTCATCGCGGCTTGTCTCACAATTCCCTATTTTATACATTGTTTGCTTTACTATACACCCTCGTGTGAAGTTAATAACGACTCGACTCTACCTCATCTGGCGGCAGTTCGTCATTGAAATTTAGTATGGGCGTTTTTTGGTATCCCAAGACGTAAGTGGAGGGATACCTATGACATAGCAAAAGTTGTCCGTCCGTCCGTCTGTAAGCACGATAACTCTCGAAGGTAATGAGATATTTTGATGAAACTTGGTGTGAGGATTCTTTGGGTCATCGGAGAGGTCAAGTTCGTAGATGGGCTTTATAGCCCTTTATTTAGGGGTGGGGTTCAAATTAAGGGGCAAACAAAATATTTTGAAACAGCTAATGTGATAGTGGGTAAGAAGACAGTATGGGGTAGGAAGACATGCTGCACACGATGATGAAAACCATTTTCTCGTCGGACAAATAGTTCGTCCGGAATCTGGCAAAAACCGGAAAGTTTGTTAAAAGTAAAATTTTTACTTGATTTTGATTAGATGTTCGATTTAGAGGTAAGAAGACTTGCTGAACACTTGTGTGAAAATCATTTTCTACACGGACAAGTAGTTCGTCCGGAATCCGGCCAAAACCGGAAAATTTGTTAAAAGTAAAAGTTTTATTTGTAGTTGATTAGAAATCCGATTTAGGGGAAAAGAAGTGATGCTGAATCCGTATTTGAAAATCATTTTTTACCCGGACATATAGTTTGCCCGGAATCGGGATGGAACCGGAAAATTTGTAATAAGTTAAACTTTTATTTGAAGTTGATTAGATGTTCGATATTTACCTTAAATCCAGGGTTGGTCACCAAAAGTAACTTCGTACACCCTGGAAAGTAACCCAAAAGTATCTCAAAGTAACCCAATGTAACCTAATGTAACCCAATGTAATCCAATGCAATGTAACCAAAAGTAACCCAAAGTAAACCTGAGTAACCCAAAGTCTCCTGAAGTAACTCGTACACCCTAGATCTTGGTTACCAACCCTGGCCTTAATCGCACTTTCTTGTCAAGTTAAGAGAATATTGCAGGAATTCCAGCCCTCGGCAGCCGTGTGATCCTCCTGTAGAGTCTCTCGCTGGTTGGCGTCGTGATTTATAGATCGTTGTTGTTACATCGGCTCACTGGCATTCCAGTGCAGCCGACTTTCCTTGGTTCGTAGATACTGTTGTCACATCGGCTCACTGGAATCCCAGTACAGCCGAGATTCAGCATTTCGCCAGTCCTCGTCAATACCTTTTTCGAAGCCATCCAGGGTAGCAGCGTTTACAGTTTTTTCGGAAAGGCTGTTCCAGAGTGGTACACTCCGTACAGAAAAAAAAACCTGTGCCGCTCGCGTCGTTTACAGCTGGTCAGTTCGAGCTTCTTTGAATGGCCTCTCGTCGACTTTGATTGGGAGCTCTCGAATAACCCAGGGATAATGTCGAAGTCCAGAAGTCCAGAGTCCAGATATTGGGGAAAGAAGATTCGCTGAATTCGTTTCTTAGCTTTCTTTTTTCACCGGACAAGCAGTTCCGGAATTCAGTCGAAACCGGAAAATTGGTAGAAGTAAGGCAGGAAGTTTTTGTCAAATAGATATAACTTATAGGGGTAAACACACATGCTGAATCCATATTTGAACTTGGTTTTTACAGATGATTAGCTATTTGGCCTTAATCTGTTTCTGGATTTGATATTGATAATGCCCAAGGAGTCTGGCAAAGACTGAACCTGGCGAAGACAAGACCCGATTGTCTAGATCACATATTGGATTTTTGGGATCCCATCGAAACCTTTAGTCTTGTTTGGAATTAAGCCAGTTCTCCTTTTCTTGCGTTTTTGCCAAAAACGATAGCGTGGAAAGCTTTGCGATTCTGCAGAACCAAGAAACGCTTCGGTAGTCACTTCTCGATTCTCGTTCTCCATGGTCTTTCCTCCTTATTCAACAAAGGGTGGATGTTCAATACACATACGCCCGTCATAAATTCCTTCCGGATTAGTTCTTGTTTTGCCGCTAGGTGCGTTAGTATAAAAGTAAACAACAACACGTTTAATCAGGTTTGTTTGGCCACTTCCAGTTCTTATTAGGCCCGGCCATGTTTGAAACTGTTTAAAGTGCCCTTGCCTCTACAATTATGTTCCATCAAACTTCATCGAGTTTGTCAATCCCGGCTTTTGACGTCAGTGGTGACTAACTACTGGCTAACTTTTTCAAGGGCTGATGCGCGACACAGCATGAGCCGAAAGCCTAATCGCTTATTTCTCCTTCAGATAACTTATACCAAAATCTAACGTGCGATTGTTATTTTCTAGCGCATCTAGCGGCAGTTCGCCATTGGATTTTACGAAGGGCAGAGGCAACTATTGGGCTGCTAAGTTGGTGTTTTTGGCAAAGGCAAGAACTGTGAAACGATAAGAGCAAAACTTTAATTGTACGAAAATTAACGACACTTGGGAAAGGGAATTAATGCAGTGCCCTACTGCTATAATTCAGACCGGACTTTCTACGGCACCGACCCTGGTAGATATTTGACACTACAGAACGGATACGTCAGCTACATTTTATTATAGCTATATTTCGGCCCTTCTTGGCAAGGGTGCTCTGCAGGGTCAAGCCGCCCAAGCTGGAAAATGAGCTGGTGATGAAAAATGAACAAGCTGGTGCTGTGATTTCATTTTGGACACTGCTGCTGTTTTTGCTGCTTGATTTGGTCGTTGAGAGGGTAAAGATTTCTAGGCATTTGGTTTGTCCTGTCTCTTCTTCTTCTTTCCAGCTAAGATGGATACTTGCCGCATGTGTGGCAGTTCAAAGTTCCACGCTTCGTTGACCCCGATCGCCTATCCTCCCCATGAAATAGGCTACTGCACACTTACGGCCATAGGTCGAAATACCATATAGAGATAAGAGAGATCTCACTGTCTCTGTTCTTCTTTTGATCGGTCCAGGTTTGCAACTTCGGACAGTTCCACGGGGTCAGATGTTTTTCCGCAGACACACAAAGTGTTTGTGGCTCAAAAGGGTGTTTTCGTGGTCTTTTGTGTGGCCCACAAGGGTGTTTTCCACGACCAGCCAACACATTCTTGTCGCTTGCTTTGTGGCTCGATTAGACAAAACTATCGAGGTGATTTTCGTTTTTGTGGCTCGATTTCGGCAGGAAATTCAAATTTAGCAGCAAAATCATAAATAACAAAGGAATTTAGAGATAAAATTGATACATACATACGTATAGTACGCATGCCTGAAGCTCTATTTACTGAGATTTTTATCTGGATTTTGTTTGAAATTTTCAGACATTTGAAATTATCGCCAAAAACACAAAAAGGCGTTTCTGCAAGTTTCAACTTGTGGCTCAACTAATCGTGTTTCCGCGACAAACACTCAGGTGAGTGGCCCACAATTGTGCCGCGGGAAAACGCCTTAAGCTCACACCTCCGTTCACCTAGACGTTAGTTCGCTGACACCGAAAATCCGACAGTTTGCCCACACCCGGAAACTTTGTGGCCGAGCGAGGGACCAAACAGCAGAGCGATTTAAATGAAAATTGGACGATAGGCTACTACATTTATAGACCCCTGATGACCCAGTTTCCGGTGACGGCCATATCCGCTCTCGGTGGGGAAGTTGAAGTGGGGTGCCGGACATTTCCCGGACATGGTCAAATTCGAGTGAAAAGCCGAATCTTAAGTTTTTCTAGGTGGGAAACTGTCGCATCTTTGCAATAGGTGAACTGACGGGTGGATGAACTGTCGGATTTTAGAAGTTGGTAAACTGACCGGTGGACAAACTGGCAGTAGGAAAGCTGATGGTGGGCAAAATTACGGATTTTTAAGGGGCAACTGACGGGTGTCCAAATTGTCGGAAAACGTGGGGAAGAGACGGATTTCGTGTGCGAATTGACGGGTTCCCCAACTGACGTTTAGGAGAACTGGTGTGGGCGCGAACTGACGGTACTCCAATTCCACATAAATTACCCGCCCTGATGCTCTGGTAAACTTTCTTTTTCTGGATTTGACCATCCATTGAGCGTGTGTGTGTGGGGAGGTGGAACCTAGAAGCATGTCACATACCTAAGTTCCGAACAGCTGGGATCAGAATAGAGTGAAAGTAGATGCTTGGTAGAAGCAGATGCACTGGACATGCCAGTTAAAGGCCTGAACCACATCCGGACAAGGTAATGGGAGTTTGGGAGAGTGACCCGATGAACAATTAATCTCAAAATAGTACTATGAAGTAGTACGAAAAAGTAGCATGCAGTACTAACGATGCTACTACATGCTTCTGCTTCAAGGCTACCGTGTTACTGTATACTACTATATGCTACTATTAGCAAGACTAGATGCTACTATGGCAAGACAGGATGCTACTGGATACTACTACATAAGATTGGATCAGTCTGAGGCACATTAAATGATAGTATTCTTTGCTATTGCTATTACTACATGCAACGTTTTCGTACTACTACCATACTACTACGCAGGCTACAAATTTTTCATCGGGAAAATCTGGGGATTTTTAAACTTAGGGTCCGGATTGGCGCCAAACTTGTTGGGAGAGTTATATGGTGAACTGGAAACCTCCCAGAAATACAATTTTCGATTCTAACGGTTGATCTGATTCGAGCAAAGCGTAATAGGTGGTAGAGGCCAGATGTGTGTTATATGTGCCATTTACAAGTCTGAACTGCATCCGATCACGGTTGGGAGTGGGAAGGGGGAGTGTCTCGGCGGTAAGAATTTCGTGGTACCGGAAATGAAATTTTCTGTGCTGTAAAAGAAGAAATCTACATAAAATTTGGAAGGTATGATGCTGGAAGGCGTGATTCACTTGGAAACTATCACCAACAAGAAAATCGCTAATTATACGTGGAAAGTAATGGTATTCTCGAAAAACAATATTCCTGACCCTTTCCACCTTGAAAAGGTCATTTCTAGTAAGAGTTGTGCTTTAAAGAAACTCTGGCCAAACTGTGGGATGCATAACTTGTTTCTTCTGTGTTCCGTTTGTGACTTTTATCTTAACAAGAGCTACGAGCTCATATGGCACTTGCGATGAGTACGTGATGCAAGAAAGTAGATGAGAATTTCATAAAACACCCCTTTCAACCCTCCTAGGTTTGCAACTATAACTAGGATAGGTTATCTAGTCTCACTCGAGTCTGAGAATTTCTGGCGTCACCTCGGATCATCTAGGGCAAATGAATTTTCTACCTTCCAAGTTTAGATCCACTCGTTGACCCCTAGACGTGCCACAGTATCTCCGGTCGCCCCCCCATCCGATTCCCTACCGCGGCCGAATTTGGTTCGGATAAATAAATGGATCATCCGAAGCATCTCCTCTTACCACCTATCAAGTTTCACTCGAAGCTGAGCAGCTCGGATCCGTCCCGGAGCCGAAAATATCCCATCTGCGACATAAGACCTCTCCACTTTCAAAGATTCATTCAAATCTCTCTACTATCACGACCATATGCGAGCTACAAAATTTCCGGGACTCCCCGTCCAACCCCACAACCCCCAACTGCGGCCGAATACGATTCGGACGCGTAAATGTCGCATCTCTGACATCTCCTCTTCCCGTCATCAAGTTTGACTAGAATTTGCAAATTTCCGGTTCCCGCTTTGTCATCGTTCTGTCGTGGCCGGATCCAGTCTGGACTCCAGATGAATAATATAGGCCGCATAAACTCGGTACTGTCCAATTTGTCTCCCATTCGTTTGATCTGTGTGCATGTCAAAAAGTTTCCAGACCCCCCCCCCCCTCTCCAACTGCCACAACCATGGCCACATGTGGTTGTGACACATGTTTTGCACAACGTTGTCCTCTGTTCTTATCGCCCACAAAGTTTCACTCGAACCGGACCACCCGTTCGCAACCTCACGAGATTCCGGTGCCCCCCCCCCCCCAAACTCCCCAAACAAGTTCCGGGTCCGGTCCAGAATTAATATGGAACATCTGAGACGAAAGCTCTTTTCCACTTGCCAAGTTTTATTCAAATCCGATCACCGGTTGAAAAGTTATACATGCCACTAGATTCCGGGTTCCCCATCCCTCCACTCCCCCCCCACGATGGTCGGATCGGGGAAACGATTATTTTCAGACCAGCCTGTTCGGGTCCATAATACGCCTGCCAAGTTTCATCGTCCTAGTACATCAGGAAGTACCGAACCGCGGGATCACCAGAATTCCAGACCCCCCCCCCCCTCCAACTCCTCCCACAGTGCCCGAATCCAGTCCGGTTATGTCAATAATTTATCTAGGACTTGTGCTTGTTCTTCCCACCAAGTTTCATCCCGATCCTCCACTCCAAGTGTTTCCCAAGATTTCCCGTTACCACCTCCAACTCCCCCCAAAGTTACCGGACCGGATCTGAAGTGGTTCCTCTGCGACTTGAGGTCTCTTGAAATATCAAGTCGGATCAGTCGGATCGGGAAAGCGAATAGTATACTCCAAATTAATCTGTTCGGGTCTCTGATGTTACCAAGTTTCATCGTTCTAGCTTATGTGGAAGTGCCCGAACTAGTAAAACCCGGACAGACCGACCGACAGATGGACGGACGGACAGAAATTGCGATCGCTGTATCTTTCCCTCAATTGCCATAAAAATGTGTTAATAAAGTTCATCCATTTATTAACGGTTACTGCGTGGCACTA
The DNA here is from genome assembly GCA_023053575.1 of Branchinecta lynchi. Taxonomy (NCBI): domain Eukaryota; kingdom Metazoa; phylum Arthropoda; class Branchiopoda; order Anostraca; family Branchinectidae; genus Branchinecta; species Branchinecta lynchi. The sequence continues at coordinate 11,045,272 of JAKZAP010000017.1, forward strand.
CAACAGGATCATGTCAGGAGTGTGCCTGCTTCAGCACCAAACCGAGAAGATGTTGATTCGTTAATGAATACTTTCTTCGGCGAGGTAAATATGGTAATCGGAAAGTATAGTCTATATTACAAATATTTTACAAAATGCATGCATTGCATACCTCTTCTTTACAAATCTTCCGTCTCGTAGGCTTCTTCAATGATATCAAGCGGCCTCACCCAGTATGTCAAAAGGTCACCTAGGAAACACGAGCTTTAGTAAGCGAGTGGGAGGGGAGGCAGTAGATCCAAAAGTAATCTTTCAAGACCTGGTCCAGAAGGTCGGAAATCCCATCAACCTTAGGCTGTCCGCAGGTTCGTTGGTGCGTCCGTTTGCCCACCACTGCTAGCGACGTGGGAAAACTCTTGCTAAAGTGGGAACGGAGCCAAAACTCGCAGCCTATGCTATCCAATGGATATTTTGGTATTAATAAATGATTGATTGATTGAAAACTATTTCTGTTCCCCAGCCCACCTAGATCGCTGCAGCACTAATCAAACTTCAGCCCGCATTGCACTCTAGATACTAGCTAGATACATTGCACTCTAGATACAAAATGTCCCGTTTGGAAACAATTCAAGTCATTGTATTATGGGACATTTTTCCAATCGTAAACAATTGTTTTTTTACGATTGGAAACAGCTGTTTCCGATTGTAAATAGTTGTTTACAAGTGTAAACAGTTGTTAACGACTGTATTTTTTCGATTGAAACCGATTGTTTCCAATCGTAATTTTATACAAACGATTGGAAACAAATGCAAATTATCGCAATCGGAAAAAACTGTTTACAACCGTAGAAAACAATTGTTTACGATCGTTTCCAATTGTTTACGATTGGAAAAATGTCCAATAATACAATGACTTAAATTATTTCCATACGGGGTGCAAAGCGTGGCAGCAGACAAAACTCTGCATACCTTCTATCGTGCTTTGCAATCCAGTCGGCCACAAACTGAACGAACACAGCCAGTTTATTAAAACCGACTGTTTTGAAGAAAAATCGGAAGAAAAAACAGCCTTGAAGAAAAAACAGCCGATTTTTCTTGAAAACAGTCAGTTTTTCGTAAAAATAGTCGATTTTTTCTTTAAAACGGTCGGTGTTTCTTAAAATCAGTCGATTTTTCGTCGAAAAAGTTGTTTTTTTCAAAAAAAGGCGATAAAAATGACCAGCCAGTCGGTAAATACCTTGCCCTCCCCCCCCCAAACATTTTGGCTGGTTGCGCCTCTGGTACTGACCACTCCTTTGTGACTTGCAAACAAAAGTGATCTTTTTGTATGTCTCCGTCCTCGACTCGAAGTCGAGAGAGAATAACTGATCTGTGATTGATCCTGTAATTTATTATTTTTTTTTACATTTATACTCTTTTTACTGCATGTTTGTTCTCAGTGTGCGTCATCTTGTTCATTTATTCGATTGAGTGAACTACCTAATTCAACATTTCTGAGTTTACACGATTTATTGTCCCAACTTTTGTAATAGGTTAGTTGATGCACAGTAGAGGTATGCCTATTCGAACGCTTCTCTAAATGTTTCTCTATTTTGTTTCTTGCTTACAAAACTACCATATAATGGAAAAGAAAACTTTATATCCTTATCCATGCCCAATGTGTGGACATTTGGACGAAAATATTTTTCACGTAATGTGCGTATGTCCTGAGCTTTCAGATCTTCGTGGGGAGATTTTTGGTGTTAATATTTGGGGGGAGGATTGGTTGGTAAAAGTAATGGGAAGTAAAATATTTGGTGATATGGAAAATTTGGGAAGATTCCTTTCGGTCTCGATGAACCACAGAGAAAGATTCCTGTAAAGGAATATGTAAAATAGTTAGCATTTATTTGGTTTGTGTTTTTTATTTTTGTTTGTGTTTATTTTATCCCATGGCCTCCGTGCTTTTAGTGGAATAAATCTTATCTTATCTTATCTTATCTATCAGGTAACAGCCAACTGCTGCGGCTTTCTTCTGGCCAGAACAGATTGCTGTAAATTTAATAATTTGATTTTTCGTTGACCTTGAAATATGCTTCTCCTTCCTTATACATACAAGTCATCAAAGGCAAGCGGCGCGGAAAGAGGCAAAAACATCCGAAGCCGTGTAATTTTCTGTAAGCGTAGCTTAGTTGTAAAGGAGTCAACTATCTGAGAACATATGAGCAAAAACACTATGTTGTGCGAGGCGTCCTTTAAAGTTTAACCAACAAGGGCTGAGATAGGGACAATCAGAGCGTGTTCCACCCTACTTACCGTAGTTACTACGCATGACGTCACGAATTCTGGCTTTTTGCCGTCAAGGCTGGAACGATTTTTCTATTTTCCAGCCAGGATCTCACGCCAGGGGCGAATCCGACCAATCACGTTCCAGAGATGCGTAGTTACTACGCTTACCACGCTCCCGAGCATGGTAAGCAAATAGTAACTATTAGTTACTATTGCGACAAGGTTGGAACGGTCAGCGTAGTAACTTTTCGTGAGGATGGAACGGAAATAGTAACTAATAGTAACTAATAGTAACTATTGTTACAAGGGTGGAACACGCTCTCAGTTACCCATCATTTGTTTACTTCAAGAGATTTGCTCCGCTATTCACGAATAAACGATTTTCATATAGTGGACTGTTTAAATGGCCTTCGAGCTTGTGATTCCAGTATCAACTGAGATGGAGGTATGTTAACTACAATAACTTTTTCGTAAAGAATTTTTGTTTTCTTTGGCAGTACTTATTTACTAACCATAGGCTACTGTAGAAATGTGAAAATGAATACTGTTGTGAGCCGGGGATTTCTGTTTTATAACAATTCATTCCTTATCCAAAACTGTTTTTTTTCATTCGTGGCGAAGCAGATGCCATCTAGCGGCGGACTTTTAGAGAGATAGAATTAATCAAGCTTATATCGGTGCTGCCACTGGTCGCAGAATTCTTCGATTTGTCGTACAGATCTGTTTCTGCGATAAAGCGAGCAAGAACTCTGCTAATATAATTCAAGCCAAAATTCATAGGTTCCATCAGAACACTGGAGTTTTTTTTTATTAATGGACTGTTCAATCAGAGCAAAATCAAGAAAAAAGACTGCTCTGCCAGTTTGGTTGGCTAGGAAAGTAACATTTTCTTTCAGTTTTTGAACGTTTTTTTCTATAATTCTTCATAATTTTTGTTCCATATTATTTTTTAGTGTTTTTTCTTTCTGAAAGTGATGACTTTTGAAGATCAGGATTTACTTTTCGGTACTTGAGGAAATGTGCTCGATGAACTTCTGCGGAGTTACTATGGCTCCGTATCATCCTCTCTGGAGGCTGATACGATACGGTATTAACCTCCACAAAATTGTCATGATACAACTACCTGTGGGACATAGGAAGATATACATTAGGTACCTGTTCGAGAAAAGTTAGTAAAAAATGTCTTAAACTGAAAGCCAGCTACGATGTTTGGCAGTGATAGTTCGGCCCTTCTTGGCAAGGGTCCTCGTCAGGCTGTTGATAGACTGGAAAAAACGTTGATTGCAGGTTCTTTTCTTCCGTTTTAAGCCCCTGTTTAATATCTAGGTCAGAAGTAAAATTATTATCACTGTTATAATTAAGAAGCAAGAGTAATTTGCCGCTCATGTGCAATTGAGAAACTGAAACGAAAATAGATATACCTTTTCCTTTCACGTAAGTTATTCCTCTCTTCTCACAATATATTCCTTTCTGCATAAGTAGCCTGGCAGTCGACTCTGTAACATGGATTTTTCCTGTTTCCCCTGTATAGTCCATACGGGATGCCATGTTAACCGTATCCCCCCAGATGTCGTACAGAGGCTTATGTTGGCCGACGACACCAGCAATGACAGGGCCGCATTCGATTCCTGGAATGAAAAACGGTAAGGACGTTTTGGAATGAAAAACGGTACACCGTGGAGTCATTCTACGGTGGACTCGGCATACAGAAACAGCGAGAACACGAGGAATGCTTTCAAAATAGATTTTGTTCGTAAAAGGAAACGGACGGTACTGGAATGAAACACGTTACAGAAGAAATAAACAGCATACGCTTATGAAAGAAACCCTTGAGTGTTACTAAAAAGTGTGAGAAAATCCGTTAACGTTTAAGTGAAAAGGCAGCTTATTTTACATCTGATGTCTGAATACAATAAGCATTTTCACCTATCTAAGGGATTTTGCATTTTTTTTTTCACCCAAGGCTCTAAGGTATATTCTCGCCGTTCCCCGAGGACTCCTCGGGGAATCAAAGGTAACGGCGAGAATAGAGGGAGTCAGTCCACGGTGGACTCGGCATACAGAAACAGCGAGAAAACGAGGAATGCTTCCAAAATGGATTTTGTTAGTAAAAAAAAATATGCACTTGACGAAATTAGTCTGGGTCCACTTTATTTTTGGTTTTGTTTATTCTGATTCTTTTAACTGATTTTACATTGCACGAACACGAGCAAAAATTTATTCCCATTCGAATCGGAAAGTGATTCCTTTCTGATGATGGTGATGATATCGGAGCATTTCCCGGGACAAACAAAAATGTGGGACTCCTCAAGTGGAGTCCCGGGGGAACGGCAAGAATACGCCTCAAGTAATGACGTTCAGAATATGTGCTGCTTGCACGACAACCCAAAATCCATCCAGACGCAGAGATCTTAAATTTGTAAACAAGGGCTGCATTTGCAGGATTGAAGACGATAAGCGCCGCATTATTGTTCGGCAGTGGCTTACCTTTGTAGTTGCTAAATATTTCAATCATAAGCTGCGTTCTTTGTCACGGGAGTTCTCACCGGTGGTCTCCGGATTTTCTTATAAGCCGTTTTTCCATCCCCCGGTGACTTCTCACCAGTCTTATAACCCGTTTTTGAACTAACCAGTGTCCGGTTTTATCTCACCAGTGCGGACTAACCAGAACTTGCTTGTGAGCCTGGCTTCAGCGAGGAGTTAGCCGGTTTTCATCAACTCACAGGTGAACCAAAAGAACGCGTTTTAAGGGAAGAACTGGACACTGGTGACTAAACACCAGTGACAGCCCGGAGTGCAACGAACGCAGCTATGGAGAGACAGTTAGATACAGATACCATAAATAAGTGGACAGCGGACAAATGGAGTAGCGCATTTTCATCGGGTTTTTAGGTCCTTATTTAGTTGAATATGTGACGTGTACTAGACTATCTGGTCTCAGCCCTTTTCGTTCAGACTTTAAGTAGCACGGTTTTCTGGAAAACCTGTTCATTAGCACAAGGCTTAGGGCAAAAATGCTTGACTCATAACCCCAGTGTTGCCAGATGGGCTTGTTTCTGTTAGCTGGGGCGGGCAATTTTAGCGGCGGGCTTGGGGCGGGAAAGTGGGCTTGTTTTGTTCATATGTGACTTGTTTTGGGCGTTTTCTTGGGACCCCAAGCTTTACATAACTCAGAATCAAGACTTTTCCAATATCCTACCTACACAACTGTTGCATACTACTCTGAAGGCTAGCAACCATATAGCTTCGACCATTCTTATTCGGATTCTCTTATATTTTTAAGTGCACGGCTACAGCTTCTCTGCGCAACCCTAGGAAACTTTCTGCAAGACGCTTCTCCGACCAAGAAATGAATCGGGAAGTATGATTCAGGTATGATTCAGGACCGAAGGGTTCGAAAACCCAGGAGCGGAAGTTCAAAGCGAACATTGTCTGAAGTTTAACAATATTTGAGCGCGTTCCATCCTTCCAACAATAGTACTATTAGTTATATTTCGTTCCAACCTTATGAAAAGATAATACTCTGACCGTTCCAACCTTCTCGAAATAGTAACTATTTGCTTTCTACCCTCGAGAATATAGTAGCGTGGTGACTACGATCTCTGTGACGTGATTGGCCCGATTAGCCCCGTGTGACACGATATTTGCCGAAAGTGCATTTCCGCCTTGACGCCAAGAAGACAGGATACGTGACGTCATGCATAGTAACTACGGTAAGTAGGGCGGAACACGCTCAATATTTAAGTTAGTATTTTTATGTGAAATGTTACAATAATGCGCACAATAAAAACGCAATGACTGTTTAAAACGTTACCTTTGTGTAGAGCATAACGTTTCTAACGAATTAGGAATTGTGTATAAACATCAGAAGTCGTACGTTATTTAAAACAGTATGCGTGTTTTTCTGTCTTTAAAGGACACCTGAATGAAGAGTACCAAGTATCATCCCTATCTGCATGACTTCCGTTAACATTGCCTGCAGAAAACCCAATCCAAATACGAAAGAGTGTTTCCAAGCTATGATTTTTGCTCCATTTTGCATCTGTCCTTATTTCAGTACCGAACAATTTTAGAAATGAACATGAGTCTCCATTCAACCCTTCTTCTGGGATATTTTTTAACCAGTTAAGCCCAAACGTATATCTAGAAGAAATTCCAATACGATCCGGCCAGCGCTGTACAAGATTTGAATGAATTGCGCTTTTTGTCTTGGAGTCTGCATGTGCAAACCTCCAGAAACAAACAACCCTATTTTGAAAACGTCATGCTCAGGAGAAGAATGCTTTCCGTGGCCATGTCTGTAAATGCATTCTCCATGGTGTGTTCAAGTATGGTTTCATTGTTCAGATGTCCTTTAACAGTAGACTCTATCTTGAAGGTCGACAGGAAGAGGCGTTAGGAGGGGAGCGGGTAGGGGGACAGCTAAGAGGAGCAAATGTCCAAGTAAATAGCTAAATGGTTAAAGGACCTGTCTTACCTGTAATACCAACGCAACCTACTTCCATAATCAGTCCATATATTTCTACCCGATGAAAAATTTGTAGCCAGCGTAGTAGTATGGTAGTAGTACGAACACGTTGCATATGTAACACTATGTAAGAGCAAAGAATACTATCATTTAATGTGCCTCAGACTGGTCCAATCTTATGTAGTAGTATCCAGTAGCATCGTGTCTTGCCATAGTAGCATCCAGTCTTGCTAATAGTAGCATATAGTAATATGCAGTAACACGGTAGTCTTGAAGTAGAAGCATGTAGTAGCATCGTTAGTACTGCATGCAGCTTTTTTGTACTACTTCATAGTACTATTTTCAGGTAAATTTTTCATCGGGTAAACCCGGAGACCCCAATTTCGTACGGTACATTCTAACGCCTCTAACAAAACCACGCTGATTTTCTCACTTGCAGTGTTTTGCTACCTTCGATGTGTATCACACTGTTGACGGTTGTCTGCGAGAACTTTTCCATCAGAAAAATCGGTTATGTCAATTGTTTCCCTGTTTTTTGCTTTAAGTCAATGGGTCTTGGAAAAGGATTAAAACAGCCAAAACCATGAGTAATTTGTTGAAACCACCCAGGGTTGGTCACCAAGAACCAGGGTGTACGAGTTACTTCAGGATACTTTGGGTTATTTAGGGTTACTTTTGGTTACATTGGGTTACTTTGGGTTACATTGGATTGGGTGACATTGGGTTACTTTGGGTTACATTAGGTTACATCGGGTTACTTTGAGATATTTTGGGTTACTTTCCAGAGTGTACGAAGTTACTTTTGGTGACCAACCCTGGGAAACCACAGCCTAGTTTTAAATTATTCAAATATCTTAAAATATTATAAGTTGAAGAGTAAATAGTGCGAGGGGTCCTTTAAGACTTTCTGACAAAACAAGTGCTGACCCTGCGACGTCTCACAATAGGCTGCTTTTAATCTACCTACTCACCCACTCGGAGTCTCAACTCGAACTGTGCGTCCTTGCTAATGGAGTCGAGTTTTTTTGCCATTTCGGTTGCGAAATCCACCAAAATTGCGCCGTTTTGCGCAGCTGAGAAATTGTCAGCCAATCCACAAGCCGCCATATACGTACTGCCAATCACTTTGATCTTCTCTATACAACTGAATCGTGTCTCGAAGAAAAGCTGAAAAGAGGAGCTTAATAGTCTGTATTGAAACAATGGCCAAAATCGGATAACATTATTTTGGGTATCAACACTAATAATAACAATGTGCGACCCCCCGCCCACACACACACCGATGAAAGCCTCGGTACCCTATTTGACAGTGCAAAACGGATACGCCAGGTGATTATGTTTGGCAATGCAAACTGGATACGTCAGCTACGTTTTATTAGAGCTATATTTCGGCCCTTCTTGGGCAAGGGTCCTCTTCAGGCTCAAGCCGCTCAAGCTGGGAAATGATATTGTGGAAGAACAATTAAAGATTACTACTTAAATATCTGATTTTGTGAACTTTTTTTTTTAAATTGGTTCGAGTTAAAGCTGGTGCTGTGATTTCATTCTGGACAAGGCTGCTTTTTTTGCTGTTCGATTGGGTCGTCGAAAGGGTAAAGATTTTTCTGCATTTTGATTTTGGAGTCCCCTGTCTTCTTCTTTCCAGCTAAAATGGATACTTGTCGGTGGCATGTCTGGGCGATTTGAAGTTCCATACTTCAGTGATAGATAGTCCTTCAGCCCAAGCTGACTGCGACTCATGCTTCACTTGACAATGCAAAACGGATACGTCAGCTACGTTTTATTAGAGCTATATTTTTCTTATATTTGGCATGATTCGCAGTCAACTTGGCTGAAGGAATATCCACGTCAGATGACTTTTATTATAGCTATATTTCGGCCTTTCTTGGCAAGAGTCCCCTTCAGGTTCAAGCCACTCGAGCTGGAAAACGAACCAGTGCAGAAATCTAAGTTTATTCCACAAGTTCATTTTCCAACTTAAGCCTGAGAAGGATCCATGCCAAGAAGAGCCGAAATATATCTCTAACAAGATTCAACTGACATATCCGTTTTGCACTGTCAAATATGATTTGTAGTCAGCTTGGGCTGAAGGAAAATTATTATATATAAAAAATGAAGGCAAATAAATTAATTTATTTAAATTTATATAATTTACCAGACGTCCCGTATCCTATGCTTCATACCAGGGACCCATAAATTTCCTGTTAAGTTTCCTTAACGGAAAATATTACAGGAAATTTATGGGTCCCTGTTCATACTAAGGATGCGGTCATTTTAGTGCGATCTATTAAAAGCCAGGCTTCACCTTCCAGATTACCAGACGTCCGGGGCTTCCGCATAGTCAAGCCAACCCCTCCAGATTTTCATGGTAACGATGACAGCTAATTTTGCTATTCTTCAACAATCCTAGATGTTCCCTTCGCATTTCAAATATTTCTTGCATCCCAGTCAAAACTGTCAATCACTTTCCCTTTTCTTTCTACATTTGCAGATTTGTTCCGTCTCTCGAACGGATTGCCTCTATGGTACCTTCCAGACATCTGGAATCTGGGGCGCCCAACACCCCGGACTTCCAGACGGTTTTGGGCTGGCTTCACCTTCCAGATCCGTCTCGACGAAAACGGCTGTCTGAAATCTGGAAGGTGAAGCCTCGCTTTTAAAGTTTAACTAAAATGTTTAACTGAAAGGCAAACTTATTTTTGTGTCATTTAGTTGACTACACTGAGCTATTTCGATTCTCCAAAGAGATTTTTTTATTTTCCACTACCTGCTCTAGTTATGACGTTCAGAATATCTGCGGCCGTCCCCACAGCGTAAATTCTACTATGCCGCGGGAAATTTCAATCTCAACACAAACGCGGCTTTTCAGTGGGCAGTGGTGAGACTGGTGATGATTGCTTAGTGCCTGAACAAAAAAAAATCATAAATCTCTCTCGTAAGGCATACAACAAAAATACAAGCGCATAGAGGTACCACAAATCACATGGAAACGCCACTATTTAAAGATCGATTATTCGTGAATAGCGGAACAACTAAGTAACGCATTTTCAACGGGTCATCAAGCTAATTTAAGTGAATAAGCGATGGGTACCTAGACTGTCCTATCCCAGCCTTTTTCGGTTAATCTTTAAGCTTATGAACTTTGAACATTCTAATTACCGAGAATTCACAGTACCTCGTCAAATTCGGCTATTATGACGTTCAGAGTCTTCAGAGCACTGATACCATTGTTGTGCTTGTCTTGTATGAAGTTAAGCTCCCAAAATTCGGCAAATTCTGGGATCGATGCAAACATTACAGCTACCCCTGAATGAGTTTCGCTGTACAACTGATCCTCGGACCTCCCTTCAGATAGGTACTCCTTCGCTGTAAAGGGAGAATGAATAGAATACTCGGTGATATGTTAATCGAGGTGGATTAAACCACCTTGTTCTGCTTTCAAAACAGCTACTTATATCGTTCAAAAGATCAATTATTTGAAGTTAAAGAATCTAATCATCTTATCAAACGAGGGGTGAATATAAAATGGCCAAAGTAAAGAACCGTAAGGACTTGTCCAATAGAAATACAACAAAGTCCGAAACACACCGGTGAACCTCAAGAAGAACGAGAAACATCACCGATTGAAATCCTACGTCAACCAATCAAGAACGTTTGTTGCGTGTCGCGCCAGTGACGTCTCTGGCTCTTCGCTAGGTATACGGAGATCCTTCATCGACACCATGAGTTAGTCATCAAGTGTGTTCGATGTTTTTACCCCGTGCCCAGACCTGAGGCGTTTTCTTTGTCGCGGCATATTAGAGGCCCAAATATTTCTCTGTTTATCACCGAAATAGAAATATGTGGTGAACACACTCGACCCACAAGCTCATTCAAAAGCAGAGCAAAATAACACTAGAGAGTAGAGTCAAGACCTATGCATTCCTTGCTTCGCCATTTGCACTGTTTTCTGCCCTTGGCAAAGATACAGTTGGTGGCAAGAAAAACTTCTTTATTTACTCTTATGTATCTCATACGACTAACTCAGTAAAACAACTACGGCACTTGTAACCAAGGTGTACTTTCACCAAGGGAGTTCACGACACCTTGGTTTCTATAAGTTTAATTCCGCCAGGTAACAACAGGTTCCTGGCGATGAATAACCTGAGCCATTCAAGTTTGAATTGGGGCGAAATTTAATACAATGCTGGGCAGTCTGTTTTGAGTGGGACCGGTGAACGGTCGTTGCTGGAGATGTTAAAAGTTAAGTGTTGAGTTTTTATTTATTACCTGCTATCTATCGCCATTGTATTGTAAATGTAAATACACGAATATGTTTTTCTACAATTGACCAACGAGGTAGAGTTTAGTGGGTGTTTTTATTTTGGTTTTGTTAAGCATGGTCCACACCGCTCGGGGACCATGTCGTAACAGATAACTTTCCGTAACAGTAGAGAGATTAAAGACGTAGTAAAATTAACGCTTTATAACACACTCAGATCCCATTCATATAAACACAATACCGAGCACAATACAGTGTAGTTAAATATACTACACACTCCCCCCCCCCCCCCCTTGAAAAAAATCAGGCGGACGACGGTTACGTTCCGATCTGCGTGGTGGTATAAGATCGGTCTCTGTCGAAGATGTAGGCGGAGGCTGATGCGGGGTCGCCGGCGGAGTTTTTCCTAGTGGCGGATTCGAACCACTCACATTCTCCTCTCTGATCAGACTGAGGCCTACTCTTAACTGATCGATTTGGCGCTTCCAAATTTTTCCCGATTCAACTTTCGCAAACGCATAGTGGATTTAACGCTTGCGCTTGCGACATTTAAGGCGAGACAAACTTCCGGGTTTAAAAATTTCTAGTAAAGCTAAGACGCTGTCTGCACACATCGAGGAAACTGGGGAGGTTGCGTCTTTTTGTTTGCTTTGTTCAGATTATGAAGTTATTGGAGCCAGCGCTGGTGCCCGACCGATTGAGTTTCAGTAGGGACGTTTACTATCGCTAGTGGTGCTAGCGTCACTGTTATTTGAGTGTGTGTCACTTTTTTCAAGTCTTGCCGTTACTCTCTAGTGTTATTAGCTCTGTTCAAAAGCGAGTTATGTTTTGTTTCTAGTTAATTATTAGTTAGGAAATGAATTGTATGTACCCGCCCAATTGCAAGTGCTTTTTTGTATCTTTCTTGGGGCGGGTACTGGCATCATAGTCAAATGTATTTTGGTCGTAAAAAATAAAATGAACTGAACTGAACTGAACTGAAAGTTAAGTGTACCGCTGCTTCAACCAGACTAAGCGTCAGAGTTGCCAAGAGCTCGACTCATAAAAGTGGAAAAGTTCCCGACAAAAAGGTCTTTCTGAAACCTCGAAATTTATTTGCGCATTCCGCTGCACAAATGCGAATTATTGGTAAATGGTTTGGATTTGTAAGAACATTTTCAAAACATTTCTAATTTGTTAGACCACAGTTTTGAAACAAAATCTAATCGGAAGTGAGTCTTATATAAGGCTTCAAATTGTATTTGTGTACCAAATCAAAGTAAAGTACATGTTTTGGGGGGCAGTAATCCATAACTTCAGTAAAGTAAATGATAAGGTGCGTTTTCTGACCTAAAATGTGAAGTTGGTATGAGAAGGTTTTATTTTCTGAGAGAAAGTGTCATAGTGTCATCCAGTTGGCAACACTGCTAAGCGTTCCTTCATAAAACAAGAGCTACGAGCTCATATGGCACTTCTTACGAGTCGGTGGTACAAGAAAGTAGAAGAGAACTTCACAAAATCTCCCCTTCAACCCCCCCTAGGATTAGAACTAGAAATAAGGTATCTAATTTCACGTCAATGATGTATGTAGGACTTGTGCTTGCTCTTCCCACCGAGTTTCATCCTGGTCCCTCCACTCTAAGCGTTTCCCAAGATTTCGATTCCCCTCTCCAACTCCACTCGAAGTCACCGAATCCTGTTCGGATTTTATGTGGATGGGAGGGGACACGAGGTCTTTCCAAATACCAAGTTTCATTAAGATCCGATCATCCGTTCATGAGTTATAAATACCTCAAGATTCCGGATTCCCCCTCCGGCCACTCCCCCCACGATGGTCGGATCATGCAAATGACTATTGTCAAGTCGGTTTATTCAAGTCCCTGAAATGCCAGCCCAGTTGCATCGTCCTAGTGCATCAGGAAGTACCGAACTCACGTTTAATCAGAAATCCGCCCCCCCCCCATCTCCCCCCATATTGCTCGAATCCGGTCCGGTTATGTCAATGATGTATGTAGGACTTGTGCTTGCTCTTCCCACCAAGTTTCATCCTCATCCCTCCACTCTAAGCAATTCCCAAGATTTCCGGTTCCCCTCTCCAACTCCCCCCGAAGTCACCGAATCTGGTCCGGATTTTATGTGGATCGTCTGAGTCACACGGTCTTTCCAAATACCAAGATTCATTAAGATCCGATCACCGGTTCAAGAGTTATAAATACCTCAAGTATCCGGATTCCCCCTCCCTCCACTCCCCCCACGATACTCGGATCGGGGTAGTGACTATTGCCAACATAATCATTTGGGGTCCCTGATATGCCTGCCAAGTTTCATCGTCCTAGCTTATGTGGAAGTGCCCGAACTAGCAAAACCCGGACCGACAGATCGACGGACGGACAGACATTGCGATCGCTATATGGCACTTGGCCGAAGGGCAAGTGCCATAAACATGGCTTCGGACCATGTTTGATGGCGTTCCAGCGATCAGCCGGCTGAGATTTTATTTCAGCAATATTTCGTCCTTCCTTTGCAGTATTCTTCAGGTTGAACCTGCTTAAACGTCATTATGATTGGCTATGGCTAAAGTGCGGTTCCGACAACCTCAGGTGAAAAAGTAGGTAATATCCGGATGAGTTCAACAAAAAGAATTCGCCTTTCCCTTCATCTTCACGTTCCTCGTATTGCCTTAGATAACAAGTCCGCTTTATTTGACCTTACCGACATTCGGAGAAGTACCTAAACCTGGAACAGTTTGCCAGTAGAAGTTGTTGACTCACGCAGCATTCAAACGTTCAAGCGTGGTATAGTTGAACCCCATTTTACTCAGTTGCTTTTGTAGTTTGAAAATTTGTGTCAGTTTCTGTTTGTAAAGTGAATCTAATCTGTTTGTACTTGTGTAGTAATGGCGACAAGCTAAAAGCTTAAAGCCTCTCGTTTTCCCTGGCCTTCCAGGAGAGGCCTATCCGGTCTAAGGGTAAAGACGGCACTAGTTGCGTTTTTTAAGATACAATGGTCTAAGGTCGTTTTCGCAGTTACCGTGGTGTCTGATCCCACGGTCAAAAGGCCTTTTTGCAGCTATCGTGGTAGCTGGACATTAATCGTGGTATCTGAAAAGTCATCTCACTTTCATCAAATTTTGTCAAATTGGTGGGAAAGAAGTTTGACACATTAGTGATGTAACTGGACTGGATATGAGTTTTTCTTTTGGGATGACTTCTTTAAGTGCAATTTCGGCAATAGTCGTTTTTGCAGAGCAGTCTTGTATCAAATACCAGTGTAACTGCAAAAACGACTAAATGCAGATCCAGTTACCGTGGTATCAGATACCATGGTATCTGCAAAAACGCAACTACTGCCTACACTAACTTACGGAAAGTTCCGTTAAAAGCCTAGTAGACAGACTCACGTGGGTGAGGGGGTACTTACCAACGTGGACCGGAAGGATATTTTGAAGTAGGATTTTGTTGACGATTCGGGTTTCGTTGGCTAATTTCTGTTCCTTTCTCAACTGATTTTTCAAAACAAAATCAAGACGATATATAAATTCCTCCTAGAAGACAGAAAGTAAAATAAAGACTTTTTTCGCGCTTGACAACGGCCATCTCAGTCATGCACACATCCTCAGTATTTGGACACAAGTGGCACAACGTTTGGACATTCCGCACTATATGAGTACCTGGTACTCATACGGTGGATCACTGTGTGCTGGAATGAGGGCATAGTAGCTTCATGATAATGGGTTGAACTGGGAGTCTGAAATGGTATGTCTTAAACATAGTTTGATGGGGGTTACTGTGCCCTTGCTCCAGGACATGGCCTAACGCTGGAGCACTGGTCACAAAAATTCAGGATTAGTGTTTGAAAGGGCCATCTTGCTTATTCCACCAAATGGAGGTGGACCGCACTTAAAACCCTATACGCGGCGTATCCTTAAAGTTTAACCGAAAAGGGCTGAGACACGACAATCTAGATATTCCATTAGTTATTCACTTGAAGAGGCTTGAAGGCCCGATGAAAATGCGTTATTAGTTGCTCCACTATTCGTGAATAATCGCTTTAACGTAGTGGAATTTCCCTCTCGGATTTGGGGTACCTCTATGCGCTTGTACCTGTGTTTATGCTTGACGAAAGCTATTTACGAGAAATAGGCGTTCAAGCAGGGAGCAGCGATCACCTAGCTCACTACTGGCCACTAAAAAGCCGCGTTTGTACTGAGATTAAAATTTGTACTGAGATTCAAAAATATGAAATCCCTTAACACAATCGAAATAATGCCGAGTATTCAGCTGAATGTTAAAAATAAGTTAGCTTTTTAGTTAAACTTTAAGCTCAAGCACAATCTCCCATTCCACTTGTCAGAGACTATTCAAATGAACCAACAGGTTGGCCTCCAATGGAGTTTACCAACAGTAAAAGCAGAACACCGTGCCTATACTCGCCATAAATCTCTCAACACAATCGAAATAATGCCCACTATTCAGCTGAATGATACAAAAATAAGTTGGTTTTTCAATTAAACTTTAAGCTCAAGCAAAATCTCCCATTCCACTTGTCAGAGACTCCACATTCAAATGAATCAACAGGTAAAACGCCTCCAATGAAGTTTACCCGAGAGTTTACCAACAGAGTAAAAGCAGAAGATCATGCCTATACTCGCCAGGACACAACAATCTGTGAATGTACATTAGGCAAACACAGCAGGTCACGAGTGACACACTTCCAAATAATACCAGTCTTTTGGACGGAACCTAAAGATACGCGCACACACAATCCAATGTTCGCAGTCGGGTGCATTCCATTATTTGCCCTGGGTAAGATTTGACATTTGATGAACTTTCAGTTTAGCCTCAGTTTCACTTTTAAGGTACGTTCACACACATTTCAACTTTCGTAGTGAGATTTTCCACTAAGTTCGATGGAATTCTTCGCTCCGGAATTTCGATGCATCGCATTCAGGTTTCCCCATAGTAACTGGGTATTTTCGCATGCAAAATCTTATCGAACTGTTGCGTGCACGTAGCTTAAAGCTTAAATTATCCCTTTTAGTACCCCTTCTATAAATATTTCTTACAGCCCAAGCTGACTGCGAATCATGACACTGCAAAACGGATACGTCAGCTGCATTTTATTAGTGCTATATTTCGGCCCTTCTTGGCAACGGTCGTCTTCAGGCTCAAGCTGAAAGTGAGCTTGTGGAGAAACGACGAAAGATTCTAGCTGAAGTATCTGATTTTGTGAGTTTCTTCGTGAAAACTCCTTGGAGTCAAAACTGGTGCTGCGACTTCTTCTTGGACACGGCTGCTATTTTTGCTGCTCAATTAAGTCGTTGAGAGGGTAGAGACTTTTCCATATTTTTATTTTTATTTTTTGTCTCTTCTTTCCAGCTAAGATGGATAAGTCTGGGCTATGGAAATTCCGTACTTCGTGGATAAATATTTCTTTCAAAGAAACCCCTTGCATGTCTGGAGAATTCACATCGCATATGGAAATGTGTATACACAAACGCGATAAGCACTGAGATTCGGGCCATTGCATCGATCTCCCGACAACTGGAAGACTGAATGAATAGTCTTTCGCATATCGTTATGGCGGCTTCTTGTGGCTAACTGCACCGACCGCATACACACTCATGTCAAGATCATGCAGACACGTAGCGTTATAAGTACTGCAACCGCGTCAGCCGCAGGGTCTCGCTCCGCTTTACTATTTTTTTTTCTTACTTTCGTATGAATATCTATAAGTTAAACTAAAAAGCTAGCTTAATCTTATACTGGATTTGAATATACTGAATTATTTTGAGTCTGCTAAGGGATTTTGTATATTTTCTTCTTGGGCTATAGTAGCCTATAACGACGTTCAGAATATGCACTGCTGGCCCGGCAACTCGACAAGACAAAGTTCATCCAAACGGAGAGAACTTAAATTTCAACAAAAGCATGCTAATGAAGCGAATCGCTGGGATTGATCAGTTCTAGAATGTAAGGCTAGTTCTGAAGAGAGCCCGCTATTGCGTGTGACCCCAAAAAGATTTCTTTTTCGGATTCATTTACCGTCGTAGATGCTAAATGTTTCAAGCATATAGGCGCAATCACAACGAGCTACCACAAATCAGCAAGAAAAGCTTTATTCGATGAAAATCGATTACAGCCTAAGAATAGCGAGCAAGGAAGTAACGTATTTTCATCGCGTCTTCAAGCCTATTTAGGTGAATAAGTGCTGGGTAACTGGACTGTGTCTCAGCCCTTATTGGTTAAACTTTAAAGCTTAACCGAAGAAGAGAAACGACAATCTAGTTACTCCTCACGTTTTCATTACAACGGACTTGAAGTCCCGATGAAAATGCGTTATTTCGTTGCTACACCATCCATATACACGATTTTAATCGATTGACTTTTTCTTTCAGATTGATGGTACCTGTATCTGCACATTAAATGTGCGTGTACCTCTATGCATGCACTATTGAGCGACTACAACGGTAAACGACTGCCGAAAATCAATCTTTTATGGGTCACCAATTGCGAAATTTCTTCAGGAATATCCTTACAGCATGAGTCATTGAAATGCACGCTTTTGATGAAATTCAAATTCTCCGCGTAAGATGAACTTCGCCTTGATGGGCCAGTAGTGCATATTCTGAACCTCACTACTAGAGACCAAGATGGATAAATCCAGTCAAAATAACACAGCGTATTTAAATCCAAGATATAAAAATAGGCAGGATTTTCAGTTAAACTTTAAGAAAGCTCAACGTTGAATGCAGTATCGACTTATTAACCCCTAAAAACCAGTTTAGGTCGCAATAGCTGGGAATGGAGCGGTGGAAGACTTACTTTTCTGTCAATAACATGAAGAACGACAACAACGGCGGCAAGATACATGACGTGAGCAATCTCCGGGCTTAGAGCCGGCGTACCTGATGCAAAATCGTTCACCAAGACCGTCTGAAAAGAGAAATCAAGTATATAACTCCCATATAGACGACTGTCCCACAGTTCATGGTCCCAAGCGGCTTAGTCTCTGTGTGTCTTTAGCGTCCATCACACAGAGATGAAAAGAAAAACTGATCTTTCATTTTTAAAATTGGACTCTCATCGTCAGAGGAGTTCCGCTCTTTTGCTGCCGATGGAATACTCTTGATGAATATGTCTCCCTTCCGATGCAGAATCTCCGGGTACCTGCGGGAGAAAGGAAGAAACCGTGTCACAGCTGCGCTGACTCAGGATTTGAGTCGTTGAGTTTGAGTCGTTACGGACACGTTTACTCCTTCTTCCTAAGGATCGCTGGCGTGTTTTGGACTTAGTGATATAGAGTATATAACTCATTGCCCGAGTTTTACTTAACCACTGATGATGGTGATGATTGTTCTGGGACTAATAGGAACTAAAACCGCCCGGTAGCACTGAACTCGGAAATTGGAGATGGTCTGCTCTTTAAAGGGGAACTCCAGAATTAGACCTAAAATTCGTCAGAGACCCACAATGGGTCAAGGGAATCCATTGCCGAAGTCCCGTGCTGGCGCATCAATTATTACCGGAGAAAACGGCGAAAAAAATAGTCTTGGTCGGCAACCCTGCTAGGTCCACTTGGCAGTCTTGCGGGAACGATTTTGGCGACAAATTTGAAGTTCGACAACGTGTGATGTTTGCTGATAATTATAAGTCGTATTGGTATTCTCACTACCAAGGTAATCAAACAAACGGACTGAGTGAATCCCCAGATGAGCTGACTTCACCTTGACTTCTGTCACCCTCCTCATTGTTCTGGCACCTTTTTTACAAGGTTGTTTGAGACTCTGTGTTTATATTTATTTCACTGTAGTCACTCTCAAACTTGTGGTTAAGGCCCAACATTCAGCGCTCCATACCTACCCTTTACCTATCCTATTCATCGGCGTTGATTGCCCCCAGCACCGAGGGGGTAGCTGCCAGTGGAAACACTGGAAATTATGGTAAGCAGTTTTGGTCTCTCACCTACACTGTAAAAAGTTTCTGTGAATAAGGATCCAGTATTTGCTACTGGGAATAATCTTATCTCTATTGTGATAAAATCAATCCGAATTAGGGATGATCTTATCTCAATAAAGGCAAGATTGATCCTAGTATCAAATACTGCAATTTTTTTTTACAGTGTACTCTCTCGAAACTTTGATCTTTTAAGCAGCTGATGACCTGAAATGACACCTCTGCTCTCTAAAAATGAAGCCCCTGATCACATTAAGAATGAAAAAATTGATTCCCGAAAAGCCTGGAAGGAAAACAAAATAGATAACCCTTGAAAACACAATATAAAACACCAAAAGGAGTCTCTTTTCAAAAAAAGGCACTCCCGATGCTACATAGCCTACCTGAAGGAACCTCCCATACCTACAAAGGACAGGAATGTTTTTTTTTTCCTCGAGAAACAAATCAGATCGTTTGCTCCCGTTGATTCTCACCAAAAGTTAGTGTTTTAAAAAAATTTCAAATCTTTCAGCTTAAAATATCAACCCACTAAATGAAACATCCTCCCCGTGTGAACCACACATATGCCGAAACTAAGGACCAGAATGTAACTTAATTTTCTTGTTTCCCAACCTACTCCCAAACTTACCATCCGTTTTAGTTCCTCTGGTCTAAGCCCCTCTTTACAAAAGCAGTTCCCGACCAGAATGTAACTTGATTTCCTTATTTCCCAATCCACTCCCAAACTTACCATCCATTTACTCTGGACTAAGCCCCACTTTGAAAAAACAGTACCCCCCGTGCCTTTTTGTCTAAGATGTACCACTTAAAAGAAGATGAATTCAGTTCTCTACAGTTGAATCTCATGATCTTTTACCATCTGGGGCAAATCATACTGACCAGTAACCCTCTGAGAATGGGACCAAGTCTATCTAGCTGTGTAGCAGAGATTTAATAGTCTCTTTCTTGATCATTAGGAACGTTTAGTCCTCTTTAGCTTGTACACTGTAGTCATCAAACATTCTGTTGTGCTTCTCCATGAAAAATTTGTATCCTGCGTAGTAGTATGGTAGTAGTACGAAAACGTTGCATGTAATACTATGTAATAGCAAAGAATACTATCAACTAATGTGCCTCAGACTGGTCCAATCTTATGTAGTAGTATCCAGTAGCATCCTGTCTAGACATAGTAGCATCCGGTCTTGCTAATAGTAGCATATATAAGTATGCAGTAACACGGTAGCCTTGAAGTAGAAGCATGTAGTAGCATCGATAGTACTGCATGCTACTTTTTCGTACTACTTCATAGTACTTTTTTTAGGTAAATTTTTCATCGGGTTTGAACCTACCACATGGTACCCATAGGAATGTTTTGGCACCTTTGTTACAAGTTTGGGTGTAGAATTGGGGTTTTATTTACGTTGCTGGTCTCCCTAAACACTGTGGACGAACAACATTTGACAGAGCTTACCTCATCATTTACAGACCATAGCGACCTAATACTTATAAGAGGAAAATCATTGCAAATAGTAATTCTCTAAGAATACAATCAGTAACGACACAATCAGTAACGACAACAATGGACCCTAGCCTGATGCCCTAAAGACTAGGCGACAGTTTGTGAATGATGAGCCCTTGGTGGTATTAGCATTGTGGCTCCTTGCCTCACACTACCGGGTTTAGTTGAGCTCCGACAAACATCAAGAGCTCAAAAACGGTATTAGTCGACAAATTACATTTACAGAGAAGTAGGCTTTCTGATTATGTTACACTGCTTTAGTAACACAGCAGCATACAATAAAGACCTGACTGACTGCTTACAAAGACATAAGATGGCAAGGAATATACTTTAATTTATGCTATAGCATACAATGAAGCATTGGAAGGAAAACTGTATTATTCTTTACTTAATCAATTTTGAACATTCTCAACCACTAAACACTAAATGTTGTTCATTCCGGTGCATACTTGACTGATGATGACCCAATCAGCTCTTTCATTGTAACTGGCGTCCAAGGGAATATGAGACACACTTCTAAGTCTGACGAAGGTCAGGCGTTCATTATCCTGCAATTAAAAACTTCAATTAGAACGTAAATTAATGGCTGAATATAGTTGGTTGATGATGTTGTTTCCCTATAGCAAACCCATCCTCTATTTCAAGTTCCCACCTCATTAAGCTTTCTTTTCTTATTAAGCTGTGGATCATTGACGCACGAAGATATGACCGTTTTATTGACACTTAGCACACTTTGTATCTGTCAGTCACATCCATATTTTCATCACAACAAAAACTTTTCGAGAAAAAAAATGCATTTTTCACTGTTTAAATTTCACATTTCCAAACATGGTTAAGCCAAGCGCAAGTCACAAACCTGGGATGTGAGCACTCAACTCATAACATCTACTGTACTTTTTTAGGCTACTTGTACTTCTGCATTAAACATTTCTTATATGGGACCATTTTGTCACACCCAGCATCCCACCAGCTAAAGCTTCATATGAATCTATCCTCTGTTCCCATCCAATACTCTGTAGCTATGTTTGTTATGTGTTTAGTGTAAAGTTTTGCTACGTGCATTGTCTTTTTTCTTGTTGTTGTTGTTTTTTTCTTTTCTTTTTGGGATCCAAAAACGTAACCTATGACATCGCAAAAGTTGTCCGTCTGTCCGTCCGTCCGTCTGTAAGCACGATAACTCTCGAAGGAAATGAGATATTTTGTTGAATTTTGGTGTGAGGTTGGGTCGTCGGACCAGTCGAGTTCGTAGATGGGCTTTGTAGCCCTACATTTAGGGGTGGGGGAGGGGGTTCAAATTAAGGGGCAAACAAAATATTTTGAAACAGCTAATGTGATGGTCGATTATGGGGTAAGAAGACAAGCTGAGCACGATGGTGAAAACCATTTTGTCATAGGAAGAGTAGTTCGCCCGGAATCCGGCCAAAACCGGAAAGTTTGTTAAAAGTAAAAGTTTTATTTGAAGTTGATTAGATGTTCGATTTAAGGGTAGGAAGACATGCTGAAGACGATGGTGAAAACCATTTTCTCGACGGACAAGTAGTTCGCCCGGAATCCGGCCGAACCCGGAAAGTTTGTTAAAATTAAAAGTTTTATTTCGAGTTGGTTAGATGTTCAATTTAGGGTAAGAAGACATGCTGAACACTTATGTGAAAACAATTTTCTACCCGGACATGTAGTTCGCCCGGAATCCGGCGAAAACCGGAAAGTTGGTTAAAAGTAAAAGTTTAATTTGAAGTTGATTAAATGTGTGATTTAAGGGTAAATAGACATGCCGAAAACGATGGTGAAAATCATTTTCTCGCCGGACAACTAGTTCGCCCGGAATCCGGCCAAACCAGGAAAATTTGTTCAAGCAAAAGTTCGATTAGATGACAGATTAAGGGGTAAGAAGAGAGGCTGAGTCGGTATATGACAATGGTTTTTTACCCGGACATATAATTATTCCGGAATCCGGTTGTAACCGGATTTTTTTTCAAGTCAAACTTTTATTCAAAGTTTATTAGATATTCTTTATAGGGATAAGGAGATACGCTGGTTTTGTTTCTGTATTTTTTTTTTGTTTGCTGGACTAGTAGTTCGCTCGGAAATCGGCAGGAAGTCTCGGTCACTATCGTCAAAATAGATGTGGCTTATAGAGGTATATCTGAACTTGGTTTTCTCTGATGATTAGCCTGTCCAAGACTGGATCTGGCGAAGACAAGACTCGATTGTCTGAATCTAATATTAGATTTTGGGATCCCATCGACACCTTTGGTCTTGTTTTTGTACTCGGTCACTAGGGCTACATGCCCTTCATTGTTTTTCTTGACGGGTAATAAATATATTGATTGATTGTTCTAATCCATGGCCAAGGCAAGAAAAGATGTAGGTATTGAACATTTCCATCCTAAGTAGCAATGATAAGAAAGGTCATAAAAGGGAAAGAAGGCATTCAAACAGTTTCTAAAGAGGACTCATTTTTAACTGATATCCGAAAAAAAATTAACTCGGTCCAAAATAGCAACTGCTTCTGAGCAAGAACGGTAATCAAAATTAAAGAAGGCATTATAGATTTTAAGCAAACCTGTACACGTCAAAACGGATCATATAAATCCACATACTGTTCTAATCCATGGCCAAGGCAAGAAAAGATTTCAGTATCGAAAATAAATAGCAGCTAGCTTCGAACAAGGAAGGTAATACAAATTTAAGAAGGCAGTAGAAATTTGTATGCGGATGAAGCGAACCTGGCCACATCAAAGCGACTCATATAAATCCATATTCTGTTTTAATGAATGGCCAAGGCAAGAAAATATTTCAATATTGAATATTTCCATCTTAAATAGCAACTACTTTCGAACAAGAAAGGTCATAAGATTTCAATATTGAATATTTCCATCTTAAATAGCAACTACTTTCGAACAAGAAAGGTCATAAAAATGAAAGAAGACACTCATGTAAGGAGGACGAACTTTCTAACTGCTATCCGTAACAAATTAAATACTTTCATCCAAAATAGCAACTACCTCTGAGCAAGAAAGGTAATAAAAATTAAAGAAGGACTGAAAGTTGTGTGCGGATCAGAGCAAAATAACGCTAGGGAGTAGCGCCAAGACCTATGCTTTATAAAACGGGCCATACTCGTAACGCCACCAACTACACTAACGACATTTAAAGCGAGCAAACTTGCGGGTTAAGAAATTTCTAGTAAATAGATGTTCCTTCAGCCCAAGCTAACTGTGAATCATATTTGACGGTGCAAAACGGATAAATCAGCTACATTTTCTAGTAAGCAAAGGTGCGGTCTCCACACACCGAGGAAAACGTTGACACAATTTTTTTGCAATGTAATGAGAACGAATTTCGTAACTGATGACCGTAAGAAATTAAATACTCTCATCCAAATAGCAACTGCCTCTGAGCAAGAAAGGTAGTAAAAATGAAACAAGAGACTGAAAATTTGTAAGTCAATAACACTAGGGAGCAGCGCCAAGACCTATGCTTTCCATGCTTTGCAAATGGTCCATACTTGTAGCGCCGCCCACTATGCTTGCAGCACTTGAAGTGAGACAAACTTGCGGGTTAAGGAATTTCTAGTAAAGCAAAGGTGCAGTCTGCACACACGAGGAAACAACTGAGGCTACATCACTTTTTTGCAATTTTCAGAATATGAAGTTATCGGAGCCAGCGTTAGTGAAAACTGAATAAGTTTCAGTAGGGACATTCTCTACCGTTAGGGGCGGTGGTATCGCTGCTATTCGAGTATCTTTCAATTTTGTCAAGTCTTGCTGCTACTCCCTAGTGTTATTTTCGCAAACGGGCCGTAGTCGTTAGAGCCGCCCACTACACTTGTGGCATTTAAAGCGAGACAAACTTGCGGATTAAGAAATTTATGCAAAGGTGGGGTCTGCAAACACCAAGGAAACAATGGAAGCTGTATCATTTTTGCAATGTTGCAAAAATTTTTAGTAGGGACATTCTCTACCACTAATGCTGCTAGTATCGCTGCTATTTGAATTTTTGTCAATTTGGTCAAGTCTTGGTGGTACTTCCTAGTGTTATTTTGCTCTGGTTTGGATGAAAAAAAATTTAAACATCAAAACAAATCAAATCTCTAGCTTATGCTTCTCACAAACAGATCCACTGTTCTAGTCCAGGATCAGGGCAAGAAAAATTTCAGGTACTGAATATTCCATCTTAAGTAGCAACTAGTAACGAGCAAGAAAGGCAATACGAATTAAAGCCATTCAAATGTTTGCAGGGAGGACGCATTTGTAAACTGATATCCAAAATGTTGAACATATTCCCATCCTAAACAGCAACTACTTTCAAGCAGGAAAGATAATACAAAATTAAACTCTTATCATTAACTACAGGCAAAATATTTACAGCCACCAGTTACTTGGATGCAGTAAGGTTTCTATTGATGTCATGGGTCCTTTGGATAGAAACCCATTGAAGCCCTTGTAAGTTACGTTTTGAGTTAAAAACTTACCTAATGTGATTGTCTTCCAAGCCATGCTGATTCCTGTTACTGTTATGATGACAGAGCCTCTATAGATGCACAAAGTTCCATGGGTACATACGTCTGTGTCCTTTGCTTTATGGATGGTACTGACTATGGGTTGATCTCGGCTGACCGTATTCTAAATTTCAGAAGGCTTGACTGCACTTCAATCTAAAAGAGAAACCATTATCAATGATTGAATTTGCTCGTCAATTATTTAGTTATCAGAATTACCCCAAAATTTGATTGTGACCGCACCAAGAAGTATGACAAGATAGTTTCTTA
Organism: Branchinecta lynchi; assembly: GCA_023053575.1. Taxonomy (NCBI): domain Eukaryota; kingdom Metazoa; phylum Arthropoda; class Branchiopoda; order Anostraca; family Branchinectidae; genus Branchinecta; species Branchinecta lynchi. The sequence goes on from JAKZAP010000017.1 coordinate 11,070,451, forward strand.
GAAGTCCCTGACCACATTTTTTAGATGCTACCTGAATGGTTCATTCAGTATGAAAATGCTTTGGCCTAGAATACCGTGACCAGTTCCTATGGTCGGACCGTGGTATCTGAATATCTAATACCACAATAACTGGCCAGATACCACAATAACTGCAAAAACGACTTTAGACTGTGGTATCAGATACCATGGTATCTGCAAAAATGCAACTATTGTATAACACTTCAGGAATAAGTATATGGTATCTGAGCCTTTAAAACCCGGTTCCATCACAAAGTTTGGAGTCAGAGCTTTTAATAAGCTGTTTATTTCTGGGTCTTCAACCAGCTCTGTTTGCTGGTTGGTTAACCTGCCGAGGACTGAGGTGGGAGCTCCTTCCAACAGACCTATGTTCTTGGCGGGGCGCGAAAATCAAAATCATCATTGGAGAGATGTTGCTGGCAACAGGAAGATGCCAGATGCCTTTTTTTCTTATTATTTTGTAGAACTCATTCAAACTGACCAATGAGATCAATAAACAATCAATAGCGACAAATAGGTCGGTTGACCGACTTACAGAGAAAAGTAACAAAAATGCAGCTAGCGTAAATTTCAAGTTTCTAAGTTGAAAGATGCCACTTTTAAGGTAAATCAAAGATTTTTGTTGGACAACTAGTCCTGTGACCCTACTTCTTCCAGCAACCCCTGAAGCATTTCCTGGGAAAAAAATTTGGCAGACCTTGATCGCTCACATTTTCAGGACAAAAATTACCTGCAAAAACCATTTGGCTTACCAGATCTCGCGAGAATCCTCTGCTCCATGGGATGAAACTGAAACTTCCTTGACAGCAGCATCACAGAGAAGTAATCATGGTCACTCAAGTGGCACGACGCTGAGAGGCACTCATAGGTTGTTGAATTGAACTAAGCACTTGGGCAAGGGATGTCCTGACTGTCCTGGGCCTGATCTATTACAGCAGGAGTTACACCAAGACTTGACTCATGCCTATCTGGAGGAGCAACTGACACTGAATTTGAAACTGGATGCCTGAGAACCTGATGAATTGTGCATGGTTGGCACTGCATGCTCAGCAAGTCTTTTAATACTGTCCTCCTGTATAATCCTGACAGGAACTCAGAAAATCAGGTTCAAAGGAATGTTCACACAAAAATCTGAAGCCTCCAATTGTTGGGAGACAGAAAGCTGGTGTTTTGCTCTTGACAAAATTTTCCCAAGCACTGTACTTAGAAAACTTATTCTCCTCACTACTTAGCCAAGAAAAGAAAGCTATTCCAACAGTGGGCTTACGACCAGGGTAGCAACACATCTGGTCTTGGACATTTCCATTTCACTCAGTTCAGCTGACTTTTTTTGTGTGTTGTTTAATGGAGCTTCCAGAATTTCTTCTCTATGCTCCCTATTCTCACTACTTGGCCAAGAAAAGAAAGCTATTCCAACAGTGGGCGTACAACCAGGGTAGCAACACACTCTGGTCTTGGACATTTCCTTTTCACTCAGTTCTGCTGTCTTTTTTTGTTTGTTTGTTGTTTGTGTTTTGTCTGGAATTCCGTCACAATTTAGTCAACACCTCCAGAATTCTTCTATGGGTCACTTTTGTAAACAACGTTGATGTTGTGTTACGAGTTTTGGCGTCGGTGCCATTCCCGCAAGACTACAGCATCAACATGACGGAACGAATGAGGGGTCTCATCAAAGGAGCCAATGGAATTAGACTTTATGAGGTATCTCTGCTTGGAGTTGACCCACTAGAATGCTTCTTACGTCAAAAAATTCAAAAAAAAATCAGGTATCGAACTCGGTCACCCGGAACCCTTATTTTTTAATTCTGGAGTTCACCTTTAAAAGTAGCATGATGGACCAGAAGACTTTCTCAAATATCGGTACCTAACTGTGCACACGGCTTTCAAAACATCTGAGTACATCACAAAGCATTTGGTGTGCTTCCTCATTCCAGTTGAATGGCATCTATTCAAGGGCGGTAAGCGACTAAAATCGAGATTGTACAGGAATCTAGATTGATTCAGTTTACTGAAATCAATGTGAGCTAAATGATCTGTCAGGAGGGCAAAAAGAACAGACTTAGAGCGTGTTACACCCTTCTAACAATAGTTACTATTTCCGTTCCATCCTCACGAAAAGTTACTACGCTGACCGTTCCAACCTTGTCGGAATAGTAACTAATAGTTACTATTTGCTTACCATGCTCGGGAGTGTAGTAAGCGTAGTAACTACTCATCTCTGTAACGTGATTGGTCGGATTCACCCCTGGCATGAAATCCTGCTGGAAAACAGAAAAATCGTTCCAGCCTTGACGGTAAAACCCCAGAATTCGTGACGTCATGCGTAGTAACTACGGTAACTAGGGTGGAATACGCTCTTAACGTCCAAGACTGAGTCCTATACCCTAGAGAACGTACGCAGGGAATAAGATCCTGGAGTAGGACTCGTCTTAACTAGTGGCGTGACTTTGATGTGTAGGTCCAGAGTGTAGGTCCAGAAAGCTCGACGATGTTCTTTTTTTTTTTTATGAGATTTCATGAGATAGTTTGAAGTACATTTTCAGCAATAAGGTACTTCAAGGTCGTCTTTAAATACCTTCTCGTCTTGCAGGAGCAACTTACCTCAAAGAGGTCCACTTTCAGATCCAAAATCACAGACGTATAAATACTAAACGCAACGGAATACAGAACAAACTTCATCACGAAATGGACACGAACAAAAATGTTGACCGTAGCCAACGCCAGCGCACAGCAGAAAGTGAAATACTGAAAAGAAAAAAAATAATAAAGAGACGGGAAACAAAGGGTATTGACTAAACTTCAGCCGATTATCAACGACCCGTGAGGTTTTCATAACGTAATGAAAGAAACAGGAAAATTCGATTAAATTAATGTTCCAGAATATATATTTATATCAGCGGCCAGCGAGGCGATAAACTCTTCTAGGACAATCAGTTCCGTTAGTAAATGGGAAATATAGACTTTTCGTGTGACGTCAGGACCCGTAGATATACTGCTAAAGTTTAGTCAACATCAAACAAAGCAAAATGGCTCGCAAGGCAAGTGGACAATCGATTCGACATGGAGTAGAAACGGCGTGATGGGAATCTTTACGACAGATGGAGCCGCATCCGCCAGAGCGAAAGCGAATCCACGTCGGATCTTCTTCAGTTTCTGAAAAAGAAATCAGTGCGCAAGTGCTCAAACGTGGAGCGTCAAGGAATGAGTCAAGCTCAGATATCCAAGAGAGACGGGATCAATCAAATCAACGTGAGACTTTGGAGGACAATCAACTCAGATAATGAAAGGGTTGTATAAACATCGAACACAAACAAGCATTAAACTGTCCTAGCCATGAAGGGACGTCCCGAGCGGCGGTAACGCTCCATGTCAACGCTCCATGTTACATTTCACCAGTTCAAAGCCTGTCCGCTGGCTAGTTTCATAGGGTCGCTGTCACTACCGCAACACGTCAGTTCGCATAAACCTCAGTTCGTCTAAACCAAAAATCCGACAGTTCCTCTACACGTCAGTTGACCAACACGTCAGTAGACCAACAAGTCAGTTGACCTACACGTCAGTAGACCTATACCTCATTTTTAACGCGTTGTCCCCAGATGACCCATCTATTCCCCCCTCCCCTCCCGTCTTCCGTGCGTCGGTCCGAGAGGAATACTGGCAATAAGTTTTCCCCATATCTCGCTAATTCTTCTACCCAATTTTTACGTAGTTTCATTCCATCATTTATTTCTGGTAATTTCTTGTAAGTGTATTAGTTAATTTGTTTCTTGTGTGTCTGTGTATTTTGTAAATTTGTATTCCTTTTCCAGCTTTTAGCTATTCGGATTAAACTTGATTGATTGATTTCTAAAATCCGACGGCTCAATCACACGTCAGTTTACCTACACGTGAGTTCGTCTACCGTCAGTTGACATACACGTCAGTTGACATAAACATCAGTTCGCCAGCATATTCCGTCACTACACCTAAAGATTCTTATCGGGCTATTAGTTCAAATTCGACTAGGGCATCGAAAGCAATTAAGCAGGGGTACAAACACACAGGGGATTAGTAAAAGGAAGCCGACTTTTGGGCGTATAAAATTAGTTCAGAATGACCATGAGCTTGCAATCAGACACGCCAGGTAAAGTCACTAAAGAAAGAACAGATGCAAAGTAATTCAATCAGTAAAAGCTGTTCCGAAGGTTTTACCGGGGCTAGTCACACGGAAACTGAAGAATATAAGGTGAAACGTATAATTACACGTATTTAAGGGCTTAACAACCATCCCGAGGGGAATCTCAATATTTGCCGAAAGGGTACCGGAAACAGTGAGGGACGAATTACTTCTATCTTGGCCAGTGCCTCCACTAGATCTTCTTAAAAAAAGAGCTACGAGATCATATGGCACTTGTTCCTAGTAGGTGGTGTAAGAAACGAGAAAGTAACTCTTGAGCGTTGTTTCCGGATATTCCGCTACCCCTTCTCACCTTACTCGGATCCGGTCCGTACCCTAAATTATTTCATGTAAGGCATACGATCTCTCTACTTCCCAAGTTTCATTCAAATCACTCCACTCCTTTAACCCCTATGCGAGCCACAACATTTCCGGGACTCCCTCTCCAACTACCCCCACTGTGACCGAATATGACTTGGACCATACACTTCGCATCTTTAACATCTCCTCTTCCCGTCCATCATGTTTAACTCGAATCGGAGCATATCTGCTAATTTCCAGTTCCAACTTCATCCTCCTACTACCTTGGTAGAATCCGGTTCTGACGACAAATGACAAATCTAGGCCACATAAACTTGGTACTGCATGTCCAAGCTTGCATACCATTCGGCCAATACGTTTAGTTTATGTGCATGTCACAAAGTTTCCGACTCCACCTCCCATAAAGTTTCAATTGAATCGGACCATCTGTTCGCAACCTACGGAAGTCATTTCCAAATTCCCCCTCCCTCAACTCCCCGAAAAATGGACGGACGCACGGGATGGCGGAAACAAACCTTTTGGGACTTATGCGGTCGCGAATCATAGTAAAAACGTGGGCCCCTTTCGAGACTGAAACCTCAAAGCCGATTAAAACGTGGTGCATGGATTAATCGTATAAAAGGTTCATGTAAAGATTCATGTACCAGAAACTCCGTCTGAAGTACCATTCGTCGCATTTACCCCATCCTCTAGGCAGTCCTCAGCCTTAACTACGTCCTCGTCGGCTGCCTACTTAACCTCTTCAGTATCGACTCCGCTCGTAGTGTCTGCTACCTCATTTGCATCAGCTCCTTCTTCAGTGTGGATCTCGTCCTCGACGTCAACTACCCTCTCATCTTCAAATCATATTTGCGGGCATAGACTATGCGCTGGATGTGCCGATGCCCTTCAAAGACGTGGGTCCCAAACCCACTCTACCGGGCCCACACTTGATCGGCAGAGACCCTTCTTGTACCTATACTAATTAGTGCGTATCCTTAATTCCTTCGTTCTTTAAAATTGATTGTGTTCCGTGTTTTTAATTTCCATGTTCATTAATTTCTAGTCATTGATTGTCTGTATAAATATATTTGAAAATTTGTATTCGTGTGCTATTTCGAAATGTGTTGTACTCATACCTGACTATTAATAATTAATATATTCTTGTGTTTTAGTTGCCCAGCAATTGGTATTTTTCTCTTGAAGTTGTAAATTAGCTCTCTTCAAAATATATTTACCAGAATCTCATTCGCTAGTCTTCATTCGCTTCCCTAGTGTCTTCCAACCATCTTCTTTCTTTCGTCACGCAAATCAAAACTGTCAGATTTGACGACAGACTCCTGTCTTAATTTTGGCCCTCATGAAATGGAAAGTGTCGGCTTCTCTTATCAATCCCCTGGGCGAGCTTCCCTAATTATCCCATCGAGAACAATATGTGAGCGAACTGTCGGAAAATTTCAGTGAACTGACGTTTATGCCAACTGACGTTTTTGCCAACTTGTGTGAAGTGACTGTAGGCGAACTGACGGTGGGCGTACTGACGTGTAGATGTAGATGAAATGTCGGATTTTAGGACTGGGTGAACTGACGTATAGCTCTACTGACGTGTTGCGCTGCTGACGTGTTGGTCTACTGACGTGTTGGTCCACTGACGTGTTGGTCTACTGCTGGATTTTTGAGGGTGAACTGACGTGTAGACGAACTGTCGGAAAATGTTGGCGTACTGACGGAATTCTGTGGCAAACTGACGTTTATGTCAACTGACGTGTTGCGGTACTGACGGGACCCCGTTTCATATAGATAGATTTTGTTGGAGCGTGTCGGGAGCAGACGTAGAACCCGGTTGACCTTGTTAAACTTTTAACAAACTGAATGTCACTTGATTTGTTTATCATCTTGTTTCGGAAATACTAAAAAAAATAAAGTCTATATAGTGTAATAGTGTCAATATAGTGTCTATAATAGTGTCAACCATCACCACGAACTCAAACCCCGTTCCTACACCCTGTGAATTCCCAACCAGCTTCAATCAACTCAGCACAAGACTTTTCGTCGTCCTAACTCCAAACCACGTCAAACTATGAACTTAAGGAACCGACCCAGTTTCCCCTGAACCGAGTGGGTGTCACCAGGGTGACCCCCGAAAGACAAAAATAGACCTCAATTCCAACAAGTATCCCTAACTTGATGCCCAACGTCAGGCATTGAACTACACTCACACCTGGGCATAATTACGAAAGAGGGGGGCTCTGAAAGATAGTCCCAGAACCTGGGATCCACAAGAACTCGCAATTTCATCATGCTAACTCCAACTGCGATCAAGTTCCGAACTTAAATTCACACAGCAACATGGGGAGAAACGTGACACGCGTTATAATCACTGTATTCACTGGGCCAGAAACCGGCGCCTGGTTTCTCTGTATGGAATCACAGATCCGAACAAAGCCATCGCGGAACGGAGATTGCGTTTTGAGAAGTCGTTAGATTCGACGAATAGCTTTTTCAGCGCTTTTCTATAAATCGATACCTGAAGTTGTTAAGTGTGTTTCTTTTTTTTGCATTTGTTTTGATCAGAAAGGTGTTTTGTCTATGTCTTGTGTCTGCTTTTTCTTCTCTTTCTTTTCTTTTTTTTCTTTTTTATATTTACTCCGTGTTTACACCGTGTGTGTATTTCGGGCAATAAATTTATTGATTGATTTCTGATATAGGAGATAGGATACACTTATGAAGTGAAGAATCTCGGGATCGAGAATGGATGGCAATACCACTGAAGTAGAATGAATTACTGCCATAAGTAGGATGTGTCCTTTAAAGTTAACCGAAAAGGGCTGAGATAAGACAGTCTATAACCATCATTTATTCAGTCAATTAGACTTAAAGGTCCGATGAAAATCCGTTACTTCGATGCTCCACTATTCACCAGCTATTCACGAATAATCGATTTTCGTACAGTAGTATTTCTCTGACGGATTTGTGGTAACTCCATGCACTTGCACCTGTGATGTATGCTTGACAAAGACGATTTAGGAAAAATTTGTGTTCACGCAGTGAGCAGTCGACCTGGCGCACCGTCGGCCACTTAAAAGCCGCGTTTGTGTTGAGAGTCACATTGTCCGTGTCATAGTAGCATTTGCATTGTGGGGACGGCCGTAGATAATCTGAACGTCACTACTGGAGCACATGGTGGAAAATAAAAATATCCCTAAGCAGAACCAAATAATTCAGTGTTTTCAATAAGATGATAAAAATAAATTTTTCAGTTAAACTTTAAAGCACTGTTCAAATTGGTGCAATAAGCGTCAGTACACACACGTCAGCTAAAAATGCAAGCAGGAAGTGAAGGGCGTGATTAAGAAAAAAAAAAGTCGATTCTATTTTTTCTTATGCAGCTCTAATTAAATCGTCGCCCGCTTGGGTCGCTGTAGCTAGTCAGGAAACGACATTTGACAGTGCAAAACCGATACGTCAGCTGAATTTTCTTAGAGCTATATTTCGGCCCTTCTTGGCAAGGGTCCTTTCCAGGATCAAGCAGCTCAAGCTGGAAAATGAACTTGATAAAACACTGAAACATTCCTTCAGCTTGGACTGAAGGAATATTTATCAAGACACGATTATGCTCAAAATCCTTACGCAGCTTATTACACAGAATTAAACAATGCTTAAAGGACCCCTCTTACTATTTACTCTTCAACTTACAGTCTTCTAAAATATTTGAATACTTTAAAACTAGGATGTGCTTCCAACACGTAACCCACGATTTTTGCTGTTTTAAGCCTTTTCCAAGACCCGTTGACTCGTGACGAAAACAGGGAAACAATTTACATAACCAGTTTTTCTGATAGAGAAACTTCTCGCAGACAACCGTCGACAGCGTGATACACATCGAAGGTAGCAAAACACGGCTAGTGAGAAAATCAGCGTGGTTTTGTTAGAGGGGTTAGAATGTACCGTACGAAATTGGGGTCCCCGGGTTTAGAAATATGTCGACTGATTATGGAAGTAGGTTGCATTAGTATTATAGGTAAGACAGGTCCTTTAAGGAATGCAGCGCGCAGGGAGGCCCGACAGTCATGGCCGCGAAGAATATAAGGCGATGCTGGCCGTCCGGAAGGCTCCACTGGCTTATCCGCCGTGTGTTCTTGCGACTGCAACAAAACTCGCTTCTCTTTCCGATGCTGTTCTGGCGCTCCGCTAGTTCTGGAAAGCGACGTGGAAAGTGGATTCGACAAGCCAGCGGGAAGTTTTAAAAAATCTGCAACTTTCCGTTAGTTCTTGCGCTAGGCAGATTCTCGCTTTGCCTATGATGATGATGATGATGAAATTTTATTTACGCACTTAAGAAGAGGAAAATAGTGCAGTATAGACTAATAAAAAGAAAAAATCCACTGAGCTTTCAATAGTGTAGTAAATGCACGAGATAAGAAAATAGACATTTACAAAAAAAATTGGAAAGCAAAATCGGAAAACAAATCCGTGAGAACGCCAGAATCGTCCTTAATTCTTGGAGGATGAACGAGAAGCCTTAGTTCAAGCGCAACAAGTACTAAGCCTACTTACCCAGGGGTAGTTACACATGGTCGTTGCAGTAGAAGTCGAATTACTTCCAGTACTCATCGGCGGACAGTTAGCCTAATGAAAAATAATTTCGTCACAATGTCCAAGGTTCTAATCATAATTTATGAACTTCAGCAGAGGTAGCCTACACTTTGTTGGAAGGTGCCATTTTTAGCTTTCTCTTACACTTGCCCTTCCCTTCTAAACATAATGTAAGAGCTGCATGTAGAGGCAGTCTATACTGCGTTGGACGGTGCCATTTTGAACTTACTCTTATTCTTAGCCCTTCCCTACTAAACATAATGTATGAGCTGCAGCAGAGGTAGCCTATTTTTTGTTGGACGGTGCCATTTTTAACTTACTCTTACCAGGGGCGTCACGACGGGGGGGGGGGGACGCCCCCCCCCCCCACCAATGCTACGGCCAGTCGGTAAAAAACAACCGAGTCGTCGCGAAGCGCCGCGATTTTTCGTCGAAACAGTTGATTTTTTTTCATGAAAACAGTCGGTTTTTCTGAAAATTGGTCGATTTTTCGTCAAAATAATCGGTTTTTCTGAAAATCAGGGAATTTTTCTCAAAATCAGTCGATTTTTTTCAAAATGTCATTTTTGTTGTTGAAAACAGTCGTTTTTTCTGCAGAAAAAGTCGTTAAAAATGACCAGCCAGTCGGTAAATGCCTCGTCCCCCCCAAGCATTTTGGCTAGTAACGCCTCTTACTCTTACTCTTTGCCCTTCCTCTCTAAATGAACTGCAGCAGAGGTAGCCTAGACTTCGTTGGACGGTGTCATTTTTAACATAGCTTACTCTTCCTCTTTGTCCTTCCCTTTTAAACATAATAGTTGCGTTTTTGCTGATACCATGGTATCTGTTACCACCGTAACTGGATCTGCAATTAGTCGATTTTGTAGTTATCGTGGTATCCGTTACAGGGTGCTCTGCAAAAACAACTATTACCGAAATTGCACTTTTCGAAGTCATCCCAAAAGAAAAACAGATATCCAGTTACATCACTAAGAGCTAAACTTCTTTCTCACCAATCTGAACAAATTTGATGAAAGTAAGATGACTTTTCAGATACCACGACCAGTTACCACGGTCGGACCGTAGTATCTGAATATCTGATACCACGATAACTGGCCAGATACCACGATAACTGCAAAAACACCTTTTGACCGTGGTATCAGATACCACGATAACCGCAAAAACAACTTTAGACCGTGGTAACGGATACCATGGTATCAGCAAAAACGCAACTAATGTAGAAATTGCTGCAGAGGTAGTCTATAGTAGAAGGTGCCATTTTTTACTCTGAACGTGTCCGAAAGCTCCGAAACGAACGAAAATGCTGAATTAATTCAGCATTTTATGCAGCATTTCCTTTTCGGACTTAAATTTTCGCTGAATTAATGCAGCATTAATTCAGCATAAAATTCATCGACAAATTCAGCAAGAATGCTAAATTTTCATGAAGAAACTGAGGAGTACGGCGATTCTCTCAGTGTTTTCGGCGGCAAACGTAACAAATTCAAAAAGACAACTGACAATTCGGCAAAAATACCAAATTTAAGACAACTGGCGTTCATGGTCAACGAAGAAGTAAAGATAAGAAGGTTGGATATCAGTAGCTCATAGATTATACAGCTAATTCTTTTTTCTTCTTCTTCTTCATGACTTAAATTTTGGTATTATAGAAGTGTCAGAGAAGAAAGAAAGGTAACAGCTTTCGGACAAAAAAAGAAAAGAAAATGCAGCATTAATGCAGCATTTACAGCACCAAAAAGCTTTCGGACACGTTCTCAATCTTAATGTTTGCCTTTTCCTTCGTGTTCTTCCTTATCGACAACGGACGACTAGAAGCCCTTAATTTAAAAGCACAAGCATATCGGTCTCTAAAGCGTGATTTGCTAGGATGTTAACAGATTTATCAAGACAAATACAATAACGTGCCTGCTGAGACAGAGCGTGTTCCACCCTAATTACCGTACTTACTACGAATGACGTTACGGAAATGACGTCATGCCATCCCGATGAAAAATTTGTAGCCTGAGTAGTAGTATGGTAGTAGTACGAAAACGTTGCATGTAATACTATGTAATACCAAAGAATACTATGATTTAATGTGCCTCAGACTGGTCCAATCTTATGTAGTAGTATCCAGTAGCATCCAGTCTTGCCATAGTGACATCCAGTCTTGTTAATAGTACCATATAACAGTATGAAATAATACGGTAGCCTTGAAGTAGAACAATGTACTAGCATCGTTAGTACTGCATGCTACTTTTTCGTACTACTTCATAGTACTATTTTGAGATAATTTTTTCATCAGGATGGGCTAAACCGGCCAATCACGTTGCGCAGATTCGTAGTTACCACGCTCCCGACCATGGTTAGCAAATAGTTATTATTAGTTAATATTTCGAGTAGGTTGGAACGGTCAGCGTAGTAGCTTTTTACGAGGCTGGAACGAAAATAGTAACTATTAGTTACTATTGTTAGAAGGGTGGAACACGCTCACAATTCTCATCTTCAACAAACATGGTTGTCGCTGACACGACTTCAAGCTGAGTGGCTGGCGATTCCTAAAATACTTGGCAGACGGTGTTCCTAAAACAGAGTGACGGGAACGCCCTTCTATCCGAACTTTCGATCAGTTTTTTGCCAAAAGATCTCAAAGGCTCCTAGTACTCCGTCTTTTCTATTTTCCGTCTATCGATATTCAGATCTTCGTCTGTTTTTGTTTTCTTCATATAGTTAATTATGTTTAACTTTGACCGGCCCTTGGCCTAGCTCTCGGTAGATGATTATTTGACTGGGTATGATTCGTCATGTCGAAGTTATTTTTCGTTTGTTTATTTGTTCGTGTGCACTCGAGCTCTGCTCTCGGCAGTCGAACGTGTTCAAGATACATTTAGTTGTAATTAAAAATAACCTAGAATCGTTCAAACTGGTGAGAACAATTAGGAAAATAAATAGACAAATTAGCTTACCACTTCTACGATTGCCAACGTCACCACCGAGACCGCAGTCGCACCGAAAATCATGATCCGCAGCTTGAAACTTTTCAAAATCATCTGGCCATAATCAAAGAAGAAATACATCAACTTCAAATCGGGTGTAGGAGGGGGAACATAGTTTTCCTCCCGGTTAGGGTCTTGCTTATTCATCCAAATATGGTTTGCCATAAGGAAAGGGAATACGCAGGAGAGGGCTACGAAGGACACGCCGAAGATTCCCCATAAGATGGCGCTACTGCTGAAAAAGGAATCAAGTGTTAGATGGAAGATGTCCCCAAACTCGCTTCCCTAGCCATCTCTACCATTTCTTTCTGCCAAGTGCCATATAGCGACCACAGTTTCTGTCCGTCCGTTGGTCGGTCGGTCCGGGTTTTGCTAGTTCGGACACTCCCACCCCGATGAAAAATGTGTAGCCTGCGTAGTAGTATGGTAGTAGTACGAAAATGTTGCATGTAATACTATGTAATAGCAAAGAATACTATCATTTAATGTGCCTCTGACTGGTCCAATCTTATGTAGCATCCTGTCTTGCCATCCAGTAGCATCCTGTCTTGCCATAGTAGCAATAATGTAGCATCCGGTCTTGCTAATAGTAGCATATAGTAGTATGCAGTAACAGGGTAGCCTTGAAGAAGAAGCATGTAGTAGCATGGTTACTGCATGCTACTTTTTCGTACTACTTCATAGTAATATTTTGAGATAAATTTTTCATCGGGACATAAGCTAGGACCATGAAACTTGGCAGGCATATCAGGGACCTAAAAAGATTAAGCTGGAAATAGTCACTTCCCCGATCCGAGTATCGTGGGGGGATTGGAGGGAGGGGGAATCCGGAATCTTGATGTATTTAAAACTTCTGAACGGGTGATCGGATCTTAATGAAACTTGATATTTGGAAAGAGCTTATGTCTCAGACGACTCACTTCCGATGACTTTGGGGGGAGTTGGAGGGGGAAAACCGGAAATGTTGGGAACTGTTCAGAGTAGAGGGATCAGGATGAAACTCAGTGCGAAGAACAAGCACAAGTCCTAGATACATCATTGACATAACCGGACCGGATTCGGGCACCGTGGGAGGACTTGGGGGAGGGGTTCCGGAATTCTGGTGATCTCGCGAATACAGCACTTCCTGATGTACTAGGATGAAAAAACTCGGCTGGCATATCAGGGACTCGAAAAAACTGACTTAAGAATAGTCGTTTGTACGATCCGACCATCGTGCGGGGAGTGGAGGGAAGGGGAATACAGAATCTAGTGGCATTCGAAACTTTAGAACGGGCGATCGGATTTGAATTAAACTTGGCAAGTGGAAAAAGGTGTCGTCTCAGATGTTCCATGACCGGATCTGATACTTGTGGGGGGAGTTGGAGGGGGGCAACATAATTTTCGTGAAACGCTTAGCGTCCGGATGGAATTTGGTGGTAAGAACAAGCATAAGCCCTAGATACGTTCTTGACAGAACCAGGTCATATCGGGGCTCATTGCGGGGGGGGGGGTCGGAGGGGATTTCCCGGAACTCCGGTGATCGTGAGTTAGTACTTCCAGATGTGCTAAGGAAGATGAAACCTGAAAGGCATACTAGTGACTCAACCTGACACAATGCCCTAGGAAAACTATCGTTCCTGGATTCGACCATTTTAAGGGGAGGGGAATCCGGAAATTACTGACTTCCGTTGGTTGCAAACGGGTCGTCCGATTCGAGTGAAACTTTATGGGTGATAAGAACTAATGACCTAGATATACAAAACATGTGTCCGAACCACATGCGGCAATGGTTGGGGGAGCTGAAGGGGGGGGGGGATCCGGAAACTTCGTGACATGCACTAAAGCAAACGAGTGGGCCGAATTGGGTGCAAGTTGAACAGTACCGAGTTTATACGACCTAGTTTGTTATTTGGCGTCCGGACCGGATCCGGCCACGGTAGGAGGAGGATGAAGCGGGAATTTGCAGATATGCTCCGATTCGAGTCAAACTTAGAAGATCAAAAGAGGCGATGTCAGATGTATGAAGTTTGTCCTAGTCATGTCCTGCTACAGTGGGGGAGTTAGACGGGGAGTCCCTAAAATATTTTGGCGCGCATAGGGTTGAAACGATTGGAGTGATTTGAATGAAACTTGGAAAGTAGAGAGACCATATGCCCTAGATGACATATTTTCTGGTCTGGAACCGATCTGAGCACGGTACCGGAGTTTCCCGAAAAATGCTCAGACTCGAGTGAAACTTGACAGGCGGTTGAGAAGATGCTTTATATGAGCTGTTTATGTGTCTGAACCAGGTTCTGTCGTAGTAGGGAGGGGGGGGGGGTTGAGGGTGGTAATGGATATAATGGGGCACTCGCAGGGATCAAACTAGTGGATCTGAAATTGGAAGGTAGACAAGTCATTTGCCCTAGATGATCCGAGGCAATGCCGGAAATGCTCGGACTCGAGCGAAACTAGATAGCCTATTTCTGTGTCCGACCCTAGGGGGTCGAAGGAGGTATGTGACACCCTATGAAAAACTTGTAACCTGAGTAGTTGTATGATAGTTGTAATAAAGAGTTGCATGTAATACTATTTAATAGTAAACAATACTATCAATTAATGTGCCTCAGACTGGGCCAATCTTAAGCAGTAGTATCCAGTACCACCCTGTCTTGCCATAGTTGCATCCGGTCTTGCTAATAGTAGCATGCAGTAGAATGCAGTAACACGGTAGCCTTGGAGTAGAAGCATGTATTAGTATCAGTTAGTAATGCACTTTTCCGTACAGCATCATCCTACTATTTTGAGAAAAGAATTTCATCGGGTGTTGTCGTCTACTTTCTTGTACTACCTAATCGTAACAAGTGACATATGAGCTCGTGGCTCTTGTTAATTGTATCCAACCTAAATAAAATCTTTCGTGCGGTCGCCAACAGAGCGCCAAGCGGAAATCGACCCAAAGGACGCAGTAAAATACACCCCTCCTAAAATTCCTTCCGGATTAGTTATTTTTATGCCACTAGATGTACTACTGTAAAGTAAACAACAAGACGTTGCTTCTCGGTGTACGTTTAACCAGGTTTGTTTGATTATTTTCATCTTTTCTAGGCCTGTCTCTTGGCCTAACCATGTTTAAAACTGTTTAAAATGCTTCTGCCTCTCTGTCCTACCCAACTCATGTTGTGTCAAACTTCTTCATTTGTCAAACTCTAACTTTCGTCTTTAGCACTGACTAAACTTTCCACGGGGCTTACGCGCGGCTCGGTATGAACCGAACGTCTAATCGCCCCCTTCAGATAAGTTATAGCAATGTTTAATGTGTTGACATGGCAGGTATTGTGGAGTCTACGAATAATTTATTGTTTAATAATAGATTAAAAAAATATTTCTGGGTAATTAAGTAGGTGTTTTAAAAGTGGAAGAAGGAGGTCTGAAAAAGGAAAGGGAGGGGGGGGGGGACTTGCGAATTGGGGTGGAAAGTCGCTTGAGGGTGTTTGAGAGAAGAAAGTTGATATGGAGTGAGTCGAAGTAAGAATTCGATTTATAACAAAAAAAAGAAGAAAAAATAGTTGGTGAATAGTTTGTTGGTAATTTGTTGCCCGACTTGCACCGGTGACCTGTTGCACATATTAGGATGGACTATTCGTATACGAATATGTTTAAAGGACACCTGAATAATGAAATCATACTTGAATACAACATTGAGAATGCATTTACAGACCTGGCCACGGAGAGCATTCTTCTCCTGAGCGTGACGTTCTCAAAATAGGGATGTTCGTTTCTGGAGGTTTGCACATGCAGACTCCAAGACAAAAAGCGCAATTCATTCAAATCTTGTACAGCGCTGGCCGGATCGTATTGGAATTTCTTCTAGATATACGTTTGGGCTTAACTGGTTAAAAAATATTCCAGAAGAAGGGTTGATTGGAAAAATTTGTTCATTTCTAAAATTGATCGGTACTGAAATAAGGACAGATGCAAAATGGAGCAAAAATCTTAGCTTGGAAACACTATTTCATATTTGGATTGTTTTTTTTGTGCAGGCAACGTTAACGGAAGTCATACAGATAGTGATGATGCTTGGTACTATTCATTCAGGTGACCTTTAATGTTGATTATGTTAAAGAATAAACAATCAAACATTGACCACTGATTATATAGTCTCGCTAGCGCATCTAACGGTCATTCATCACTGGAGTATAGGAAGGCTGTCCATTCGCCTTTTTAGTATCCAAAGATTTAAAGGGATACCCGTATTTGAGCTAATTTGCCGACATAATACAAACAATAAACACCAGATGACACAGAAAGAAAACTGCATCGGGAAGCGGTGTAAAGCAAACTTCTGTCGGTAGATGACCAAAAACTGCTGGCGAATTTATCAACTGAATCAGTTGAAGAGGACTTTGGAAATAAATGTTTAACATCTGAAAACCATCGGGCTGTTTCCCAGTCTTTGATATTCCGGACAAGACACGATCAAACACCAGGAAAAGACTAACCTTGACAAGCCAGAGCTTGTTCAATCCCGCAAACTCAATCGAAAGGTATCTTCGTTTGTGCCTTATCTTATTCATAATTTTTACCGTATATAATATTATCCAGTTAGTCTGGGGTCCACTGAACCGAAAGTCTTCTCCTTCTAAAAGTGGAGGGTCTTACTGGGGCAACACCTCTAGAGATCACAGGACCTCCCGTACGTTTTGTTACTCACGAAAGTTACCGGGATACAGCTTTTTGGTATATCGGACATGCTTTTCTAACCTCTTACACTCTAACTATTCTGCGGTTGCGGTTTGTGCTGTTACATCCGCGGTCCAACTTTCGACCAATCAAAAGCAAGCAGATGTAAACAAACGTTCAAACATTTCTGAAGCAGCGTTGCCGCCTGTCGCAGAAATCTGCGGTTAATGACAGTTTTCACTTCTTCGACAGAGCAAGTCAAAATTCTACGACCGGTTCCTTGCAAGTAAATATAAAAAGTAAGCAAAAAATCTTTTGCGGCCAAAAGTCACATGTTCCAGACAAGAAAAAGTGGCAATAGTGTTTACAAACCAAGAATTCCGAGATATTTCACCTGAGAATTGGAGGATATTAAGAAGAATAAACAGGTAAAAATCATTCAAGCAGAGCTGCAATGTGGTTGTTCTTGAGTGTGGGTTAAGGCCTTTTAGTTAGTAGAAAGCTCCACTTGCTTATAGGCCCAGATTAAACAGCAAATAAATTGGACTGTCGAGAGTTTAAGATTATTCATGGTTGATTATTCATGGTAAGATTATTCATATTGTTTTTTTTGTGAATGTTACAGAACTGTTAGTCAGTCCATTATAAAAGCCTCATTTTTGGAGGCCGGAGGCTATGCTAAGTTACTGTCACTGTCAGAGGCGTTACTAGCTGAAATGTTTGTCGGGGGGGGCAAGGTATTTACTGACTGTTGTTGCAGAAAGAAGAATTGTTTTCAAGAAAAAAAATGAGAGCTTTGAAAAATAATGGACTGATTTAAAAAAATGACTGTTTTGACAAAAAATCAACTGATTTTCAGGAAAAATAACTGTTTTCATGAAAAAAAAACTGTTTTGACGGAAAATTGCAGTGCTTCACGCCAACTCAGTTATTTTTTACAGACTGGCCGGACACATTTGGAGATATTTGATCGTGCAAAACAGATACGTCAGCTGAATTTTATTGGAGCTATACTTCATACTTCAGCTATGCTTCAGCCCTTCTTGGCAAGGGTCCTCTTCAGGCTCAAAACCGCTCAAGTTGGAAAATGAACTTGAGGGAAGGGTTCGTTTTTCCAACTTGAGCGGTTTTGAGCCTGAAGAGGCCCTTGCCAAGAACGGCTGAAGTATAGCTCCAAGAAAATTCAGCTGACGTATCCATTTTGCACCATCAAATATGATTCGCAGTCAGCTTGGGCTGAAGGAATATTTACACTTGGAAGGGTCGCCCCCCCCCCCCACAGTTGTGACGCCCCTGTTCACTGTACATACTGTACAGATGTCTGACGCTTGTCGGCCATGCCACATGGCTATTTCCATTTTTTTTTATGATAACTTAACTAATTTGAGCAGCTAAAAAGGCTGAGAAGCTCAGTAGCAAAGTCGGGTTACAGTAAATCAGTAGCTTAGTGAATAACCTAGATGCTGTGAGTCTCCGACTAGTCAGCAGAAATATTTTCATATCCTGTGGTTTGATCATTAGTAGGGTACAGGGAAAAATACAGAACCCTGAAGCTGCTACGCACAACTATGGTAGTCAGAATAAAGTTTACTTGCAAAAATCTCCATTATTATAAAAGGCTAACCATGTTGAGTCCCTAATATGTGTTTGTATTGTTTATTTTCTTTTTCTTATGAGATATTTTATGGTCTTTGTTTGCCACTAGTTAGCCAAGCTAAAAATCAACAAATTTTATTGTATTATATTTGTTTTAACAACTGTAAATTCCTCTGTAATTACAAGGTTTGTTAATACTATAATATCTAAGTACCTATGGTGTTGTAACATATTTTATTCTTTACAGGAAATTGAATGGATCAACTGACCAAGAAGCAGGTCCGGATTGCGAATAGCCTAAAGAAAGAGGAGAAATCTGACTTCTTATTTTGTGCCAAACACGGATATTCTTCCTTTATCAGAGGCTTGAGTCCTGGACAAGCTCAGTGATACACTGAAGACAGTAAGAGACAGGCACTACAGGCCTCTGATGACTACAATGGCAGGTGCTGCTATTGCCAGCACCTAAATCTTTGGTGGCATGCAGTGAGAAGGCCAAATATCATGAAAAGTTTACCAAGGGGTTTCTCAATCTTTAATCAGTGAAAGAAGAGATTGTAGATGGTTACGGTTTGCCAAAAATGGATGCTGTTTGCCAACAGCCCATAAAAGAGAAAACTGATTGACTTTTCTATGTGTATTTGTGCCAAACAACTGACATCGCTCCTTGGTCACAGGCTAAAGTGTTGGACAAGCTAAGTGATTTGCTGCAAAAAAGCTCATGACTGCAATGTCAAAACCTGATTTTTCTGATTGTGTGTTGCATGAAACTTGTAGGAAAAAGTTTTTTTCCACTTCTAAGTCCTCAGTCTTGTTAGCTGATGGGACTTCTGACACTGTGCAACTTGGACATCAACATCA
Source organism: Branchinecta lynchi (assembly GCA_023053575.1). Taxonomy (NCBI): domain Eukaryota; kingdom Metazoa; phylum Arthropoda; class Branchiopoda; order Anostraca; family Branchinectidae; genus Branchinecta; species Branchinecta lynchi. Next base: position 11,089,597 of record JAKZAP010000017.1, read on the forward strand.
ACTCCTAGTCCCATGGTCCTACAGTTAAGGTCTCAAAGTGTTGACTTTTCATATACTGACACTTTCCTCTTTTACCTGAAAAAAGAATGTAAAGAGAGGCCAGAGTCTCAACTTCGCAGAGTTTCTGAAGCGTCAAGGAGCGTTAACATAGTAATTGAACATGCTTGTGCACTAACTGAGCGAGATATTCTTCTTGCTTCTGGATGCAGGGCTCGTGATCTTGTTGCAGAGAAGGCCAGGTATCTCGATAAATGCTTGAGGAACTTGTGATGGAAATTTAACCAAAGTGTAAATGATGGTAGTGTGTACAAAACATCACAAATCAGAGAAAACTTTTCTGTCCTTTTAAAGCAGAGTGACAGCCACACTATGAAACGGCTGAAGAATCGCCTAAAAATGATCTCCGTATACATCTTTTGCCACGCAAAAGTAGCCCATGTGGCTGTCACCCACCGACAGATCATTTTTTTTTGCACTGGCTGCGTGCATTTTTGCAATTTTCCGTGTAGACGCAAGCTCACGACCCCATACCTGTCTCTTTGAACCCACTGGACTATGGATGGGCCGATGAGATACGTGGGGGAGCAAAAGCAGTGGCAACTAATGGGCCATATTTTTCCAGACAGTGTGGTCGGTGTTTTTTGTGCCTGTAAGAAATCTTGCAGCAAAAATGCTCATGTGCTGTAACCAAGAGATCTCGTGATCTACTATGCGCATCCGGGGGGGAAATGTGTCAATGTCATTGTAATAGACGAGGAAGAAGAGGATTTCGAAGCCTAACTCATTTGTGATTAAATATGAAAGTTGACAGGACCAACTTTTGCAAATATGGTTTTAATAAATGTACTCTTTCACCGTAAATAAACATACCTAAATAAACTTTTCCATTGTTTCTGAAGGATAGTTATTAGTCAGAGTTGGAATCACCGTAGCTGGTTAGCTGATAATAGTTTTCAATCCGCTTTAGAAAAATGAAATGGAACGCCAAGACATCCGAATTTGAGTGTTGGTGCGTAACATCTTTAGCACATGTCTGATCCCAGGATCCCGCCCAGATTCGAAATCAGCGTGGTCGATTTACCTAGAATCCATGGTCGGATCAGCTGCCCCCGACGGGAAAGCTACTTTTCACACTTTGATACTTGGGCCCCAGACTAAGTGTTAGTTTATTCTGACAATCCCAGCTAGAGTTTGTAAACATTATTAAGGAAATAGATGAATTATTTGTCTTTAATGTCCAAAACCCTCCATGGAATGTTCCGTCTCCCAGTCCTTTTAAACGTTTATAGGTTCATTACAGGTGTTTCAAAATCAAGGGCAGCCCGCTCCATCAGTCTTTGACTTTGTTTGAATCTCAACTGAGGGAGCCTCATCTCATTGGGGCCCTGGACTGTCTACGAGGCTCCCATGCTAGATTCGCAGACTTTCAAATTAAATTAAAAGTATTCCAGGTTTCTATGCTATAGGTATATGAGTCGCATGCAGAAATGGGCGAATCCGGTCGGATTCGGATTCGAATCCAGGTTCTCATCCTTCGAATCCTAGGATTCGAATCTTCTGCTTGTCAGGCTGAATTCTGATTCCAAACCCTGAATCTTACGAATCCGCTCAAGTTTAAAATCTTTTACCAATTCTTACATCTTACAGGCATTGTGCTTCACGAGCCAATTCATTCCTGGTTGACAAGATGAGCCCATACTATAAGAAGCACACATGGAAATCGGCATCTAAGGCACCAGTGCTTTTTTAACCTCTTATTTTTAAACTCTAACCTATATATATACATTGATTTTTGTTAAGGTCGGATCCGGATTCCGGATCCAGAATTGTGGATTCGGATTCATACCCAGCCCTGGATTCGAATTCGGATTCAGGTTCGCCCATCTCTGGTCCTATGTATGACTTCCACCTTACAGGTAAATAATAATACTTATGGAAAATCTGATTTATAACCTGGTTCAAATAAGATAGAGAGATAACTTACTACGAGCCCATAATCAGCTGGATAGCCATAATGCAAGAGAGAACGAATACAGCAGTCATGTGATAATATTTAAACAGGGGGTCGACCTGGGTGGTGTATGGGAGTTCCCATTTCCGTTTCTTGAACAGCAGCGTAACTCCATCGAACTGCTGACTATCCGATCTCCTGTAAGAAACCAAGACACACATGCACTACGGAAATAAATCAGACAATCTCTCAGTCATCCAAGGCTATAACTGCTTTCCTAGGTTTCAGGAATTCGGCGCTTTTCGTACTATACTCTATTTCGTGGAAGGCCGTGTCATTCGACTGGGGTTTTAATCCAGTTTTAGAATGGGATTTTGAAACGTTAGTTACATTTTTTACCTGAATTCTCAGTTCTCTGTTCTCGCTTCTGAATTCTCCATTCTCGTACAAATCGCCGTTTTTGCTCCTCTCGCTTCTCGGTTCTCACTTTTGACAAAAACACTAATTTGGCTACTCTTTTGCAACCCGATATACCTGTTTATGCATATTGAACACCCGCACTCTGTTGACCAATCAGGTAGGAGAACGGAGAGAGGAGAATCAAGAATTCACTATCGGAGTAACTTCTCGATTCTGCAGACTCGCGAGACTTTCCTGTTCTCGATTCTGACAAGAACGCAAGAAACGGAGAATTCACTTCTTCTGAATAGTAAAAAAAACGCGAAATAGGAGAATCGCAAGGAGAATTCGGATTAAAAACGCAACTACTAACAACGGTAGTTCAAATTTTCGATTTGTGTGATAAACCTGGGCTTGGGGCTCAAAATTCATCTTTGTTGACCAATCAGGTAGGAGAACGGAAAGAGGAGAATCGAGAATTCACTATAGGAGTAACTTCTCGATTCTGCAGAATCGCGAGGCTTTTCCCATTCTTGATTCTGACAAAACGCAAGAAAACGAAAATTGGGTTTCTCGTCATTCTTGGCTCTCAACCTCCCCGTTTCAGTCCGAACATTGACTTTCTCTCTCTTCAGACTCACGCTACAAACGTGGACCGCCGATCCCCCTGCACTAGAATAAATCTCAGTTCACGATCTGTTTATGTGCCATTAGGGGCATGTTCCACCCTACTTACCATAGTTACTATGCATGACGTCAAGAATTTTGGTTTCTTGGCGTCAAGGCTGGAACACATTTTTCTATTTTCGGCGAAATATCATGCAATGGACTAATCTGGCCAATCACGTTACAGAGATTCGTAGCTACCACGCTGACAACGCCATCGAGGATGGTAAGCAAGTAGTTACTATTAGTTACTATTTCGAGAAGGTTGTAGCGGTCAGCGTAGTAACTTTTTACGAGGCTGGAACAAAAATAGTAACTAATACTTACTACTGTTAGAAGGGTGGAACACGCTTTAGATATACTGCTAGCATAACGGTGCTTCGCATATCGGAACTTACGTTATACCACCAGGCCCGCATCCAGGAATTTATTTCGGGGGGAGGGGCAAGGGGGGTTGCCTGCTGGTCGGACAAAAAAGTACAAAAAAACAGATAAATCAGAAGGAAAAGCCTATAAAAATGATTATTTTTGTTTCGGGTTTGTTTCGGGGGGGGGGTGGATTCAACACCCAACCCCCCCGCCCTGGATACGGCCTTGTATACCACAGTGTTGGAAGTATCAAAACGAATAACACAAGGATGCGCAGATTCAACAGGTTTTAGGGTATTAGCTGTAAGGTTTTTCAAACTTTAAGCACTGAAACGTTATGCATACAAAGAGCAGAAACACTGCCGAAAAAATACTGATTTTTTTTGTCGTAATGATATCGGAAAAGACGGTTTTCAAGGCTCTCCCTGACAATGCTTGTTATGCATATCCTTTAATTTATAATGTTTGTAAAATCACATCAGATAACATCCAAAGTTTTGTCTGCTCAAACCGCACAGCCTTGGGTTATGTTTCATGAAAATTCTGACAGTTCAGTAGCCTATAATCAATTTTGCCTAGCATAACGGATTTCCGGAACTAATAATTCTATAGGGGAACATAGAAGGTAGGATAAGTCCGAGGGACCCCTTAAAAGCCTGTTGAACGTGGGGGAAGTTTCCAAATCCCTGTTCTTACACCATTGTTGCGAGGATGGACGAGTGGAGGCGAGGTTTAGTGAAGTTAAGGCTCCTGGGGTGTGGGCTGAAGACATTCTGACACCGTAGGTGCCCACTCGACCCAGGACCAGTCAGGAAACCGGACAAAAGAGAGAAGGGAAAGCCTCGGGGAATTCTATAGCTCAGCCGCAGTCAAGCCAGAAATCCCTAATCAAGCTGGTTCACACATCCTAGCGAAGCTGGAATTCACATATCCAGTCAAGCCCGAGGCCTACTAGCCGAGATGGACCATAACGTCTATAGTTAATTTACTCGTATTACGTGAACAAAGTTTGACACATAATATATAACACTAATGGGTCCCTAACTAAATATGTAAACAACTCTAACCATAAATTATAATATAGAGAGGTCCTGCTTGGACCAAGAATGAAAGATAACTCTCTTTGGCTACGACTCATTCCGTAGCCAAAATACTTAGAATGAAATGGATCAAAGCCTGACCTCGGATTAGCGAGCAGCTAACTGGAGCTAGTGGATAAAGACCGAGTGACCTATTGTCACGATGTCGAGAAATTAATGACGGTGATGAAAACCGAAGAGATATATAGCAAAGTAGGCGATAAGGGAGGGAATAACTAAGAGGACTATTGCAGAGCAAAGTGCTATGGGATGTCTCCATAACACTGTTTTCAACAAACTACCCACGGCTTTGGCTGTATTAAGCCTTTTTCCCAGGCTCGTTGAATTCTGGCAAAAAAAGATAAAAATTTACATAACCGGATTTTCTGATGAATAAACTGATAAACTGATTTTTCTGATGAATAAACTTCTCGCAAACAGCCGGCGACAGCAAGGTATAAATCGAAGATACCAAAACGAGAAATGTTGGAAAATTAGTGAGTTGTCGTTAAGGGGGTTAAAATTTACCGTGTATAATTCGGGTCTCCGGGGTATAAGAATGGATGGAGCGATCACGGAAGGAGGTTGCACTGGTATACTCACTGATATATGTCCAAAACATGCCAGTGATCCTCAGGAAGAACGAGAAAACGTCTCACTAACGACTCAAACTCAACAACTTAAATAATGTGTCAACCAATCATGGTGCTCGTTCAGGACAGCTGTGGTGCCGCTTCCCGCTCTTCCGCTAGGTACACGGCAATTTTGTATCAGCAAGGAGAGTTAGTCATCAAGAGTTTTATAGGTAGGACAATTCTGTTGTATCTGACCGAGCCAAACACATAGCTTTAAAGAGTTTCTCATGAACACAGAGGACTATCTAGCATAACGGAAGTAAGGGTACAAAACGGTTTGCAGCTTACTCGAAGTTCGATATGGCTTTTCCCTGACAAGTGATCAGCTCGCGGAAGGTAGCTAACTGCCTTGACACTTATTGTTCATAAATCGTTTTCGTCAAGCAGACAATACAGGTGCAAACACATAGAGGTACCACAAATCCGAAATTCTATTATATGAAACTCGATTATTCGTGAATAGCGAAGAAACGAAGTACCACATTTCCATCGGGTCTTCAAGCTTCTTTAAGTGAATATGTGCTGGGTAACTAGATTGTCCTAAGTCAGCCCTTTTCGGTTAAACTTTAAAGAGTTTCGGCTGAAGGCGGAGGACGTCTAGTATGAAAATAAGGTTACAAAACAGTTTGAAACTTACTTGAAGTTCGATATGGGGATGGTATCGATAACATTCTTCATATATTCATTCGCTTTCGTTCGGAGTCCGCTGTAAGCTTCCAAGCTTTTTGTCGACGATGCAGTCCGGTTTCGTCCTTGGGGGGTATCGTCAGGGTTGTTAGTCGTCGTCGATCGTCGCTGAAATAAATCGTAACAATAAAATCTAGTGAAGACGTTGACATAGTTAACTGAAATGGAGGAAAATGGAGGAAAAACCATTACCAGGAGATAGGATTGATATCGTCACTGAAATAAAGCCAAACAATATACAAGTCTGGTGAAGGCGTTAAAGTAGTTCACTGAAACGGGGGGAAAACGGAGGAGAAGACATTCCCAGTAGATAGGACGGATATCGTCAATGATATAAAGCCAAACAATATAAACATCCAGTGAAGACTTTAAAGTAGTTAACTGAAATGGAGTAAAATGGAGGAGAAAACATTACCAGTAGATACGACGGATATCATCACTGAAATGAAGCCGAATAATATAAAAATCTAGTGAAGACGTCAAACTAGTTAACTAAAATGGAGGAAAATGGAGGAGAAAATATTACCAGTAGATAGGATGGATTACTGTGAACACAACTGTACCTTATTACTACGAAAAGCCGGGCTCCCGAGCAGGTTCTGGGTAGTCCGCACCGGTGCGATAAAATCGGACACCGGTTAGTTAAAAAAACTGGTTATAAGACTGGTGAGTAGTCATCAGTGGATGCACAAACGCCTTATAAGGATAATGGGAGACCACCGGTGAGAACTCCCGCGACAAAGAACGCAGCTACTGACTTTGTCACACACGAAGCATGACTTTGCCGCCTCAAATCAGTCTCAAATGAAGCTCACCCTCATTGCATGAACGCTGTACTCTACGCAGCGAAAAGTCATAACCCCTATACCGAAGTAAAATTTGAGAAATCACTCTCGTTATATTATTTGTAATTATTTCTAAGTTTAAGGGATTACATATGCAACCTGTCAGGTGCTAAAAGGTACTTTTAAGAGTGTTTTGCTGGGATTGTGTTGACTTTCCGAATCGCAGCACTAGATGACCCAACGGTCTTATGAGTTCTGGTTTGAAGACCGTCCTGAAAGCGGGTGAATGCAAGAATGTTTCCGAATTAAATCATTTAAAGGACCCCTCGCACTATTTACTCTTCAACTCCCAGTATTTAAAAATAATTGGATACTTTAAGACTAGATTCTGCTTTCAACAAATTATCCACGGCCTTGGCTGTTTAAAGCCTTTTTCGATACCCTTTGAGTCGTAGCAAAAACGATGATAAATTTACATAACCGGTTTTTCTGATGGAAAAACTCCTCGCAGACAAACGTCGACAGCGTGATACACATAGAAGGTAGTAAAACACGGCAATTGAGAAAATCAACGAAAATTTGTTAGAGGGGTTAGAATGTATCGTACGAAATTCGGGCTTCCGGGCTCAGAAATGGTTGGAGTGATTACGGAAGTAGGCTCCGTTAATTTTATAGCTAAGACATGTCCTTTAATGATAATCGAAATCATATGTGCCCGGATACCCTCATGCTCATGCTGCTGCAAACAACCAAACAAACATCCTTCTCCACCTAAATAGCTCAGCACAATTAATGAATGAGTGAAATATTTTATAACCCACTAACAACACAAAAGAGAAAAAGACAGAGTATGGGGAAAAAACGTAGGAAAACAACGACTACAAAAACAAAACAACATTAACCTAGATACAAAGTCAAACAAGTCTTATCAGTTAATAATACTCACCCAGGGGTGTGCAACATCCTTATTACTGATTATAGTGATTATTACTGAGTATAGGGTCTGCGACAGTGTACTTCTGAATCAGAGCAAAATAACACTAGGGAGTAGCCGAAAGTGAACCCGAAAGTTTGTCTGGCTTTAAATGCTGCAATCGTAGTGGGTGGCGCTATGAGTATCGCCCGTTTGCAAAGCATGGATAGCATAGGTATTGGCGCTACTACCTAGTGTTATTTTGCTCTGTTCTGAATCATGTACCGGTTGCGAGACCGATTGGGAATCAAGAATTCAGAAATAAAAATGGCGGTTGATTTTCCAATTTCCGGTCCCTTTTCACCTGATTCACTGTTTCTAACCACGCCAACAACTCGTTTTTGGCATTGAAGTTGCGTCCGACACGTGCCCAGAACAAAATGCAAAAAACAGTGTGATCCTGTAACTAAAAGTGGATCCTTACCCTTGGGACGACAGAGTTGGATCTCATATCTGTCATTTTCTTGGCTGCCCCACCTCCAAACTGAGCAGTTCCTCCCCCCTTTTTCTCGAAAAGTCGCTTTTGATCTGGAGCAGGTGAAATGTCTTCGGATGAAACTGTGGCAGACACCGATCGCTGCAATGGAAGAAAATAGGTTGGACTGACGAAGAATACAACTTGGAGTTGACTAAACTTTAGCCGATTATCTATGGCTCGTGAAGTTCACACGAAAAGTCTATATTTTCCATATACTATAAGAACTGATTGTCCCTAGAACGGTTTAGAAGTGTAAACGCGCTCGGCTCTATATCTAGATACAAATATATACTCTGCAACAACATTACAGGAGTGTTGCATGAAGCTGCCCTTACTATGGCACCGCCCACCCCCCAATTGGCCATGGTACATGATCCTGCCACCTTGGATCATGAAGCTGCCACCCCCAGAAAAATCATGCAAATTCCAAGAAAACAGCAAATTTTGTTATTTGCAAAAGGTCAAGGAACCTCTCTGACCAAACAGCTGGCCTCTAACTTCACCATGTAGCAAAATACTATTTTTAGCAAAGTGGGCGACTTCATGATCACTTGGGTGCCTATATTCTTTCTTGTTCTCCAGCTTAGCCTTGAACAATTACAAGTAAACTATGGTACCAGCAGAAAGTGAAGGTTCTAAGCTTCCTTTCAGGATACTCCACTGAATTTTATCTCAACCTTTACTCTTCTTCCCTAAGTCATTTCCCAAAATAGGAGTTTAGGGTGGCGGCTTCACGCAGCACTCCTGTAATTCAATCGAATTTTCCTATTTATTTCATGACGTCACGAAAACGTCAGGGGGCGAAGATAATAATGCTACGGTTTGGTTTTCACCTACTACTTGCAGTGCTTCCACTCCAATTTTTAAAAATCAGGCAAAGGTTGCTAAAAATCGGGAGATTATCGGTAGATACGAATCAAAATCGGTAAAAATTTCGCTGAATGAATGTCTCAAAAACATTCAGAATCCCTTTCCTTTAGTTAAAACAAGCTATATTCGAGAACCGTCTAAGAAAAACTGTAGCAGTGAATATGACTGGGTGTTATAGGATAAAACCAGAGAAATGCGCTGTGTTTTTGGGTTCGTATTTTACAACATTCCTAATTTTTCTTGCGCACGCTGAAAAATTAAGAATGATTTTGACTACTGCAACATAGTGATTCTTCAATCAAGTTGCTGTATTTAAATAAAAAAAAGTCGTCAACAATAGTAACAAATCTGAATATTTTCGTTCATGCGATTTATGGTAAATTTAAGGTAATCAGACTTTTCTCTACGATGCACGTGGTTTAAAAAAGTAGTTTGTTTTAATCAGGATCGCCAATTGTGAATTAAATGATGTCAGCAAATCCAACCCTCTAAAAAAATGCTGATGGGCTCATGGGGATCATGAAAATGTATATATTGCTTAAACGTTTTTCTTACTTTGCGGTCAAGATTGGTAGGCTACTTAAGGAATAGTAGGATTTGGAAAATGGCAATTTCTTAGCCAATCTTGTCAAATCTCTAATATTCCAGCCAAGTTTCTCCGTCCTAGCACATCTGGAAGTACCTTAACTCGCGATCACCGGAAATCCGGACCCTTCCCCCCTCCAACTCCCCCCAAAGTGACCAGAGCCAATCCTGATTTGTAAATGATTTATCCTGAGCCTCTGTTTATTATTCGCTCAAAGCCCCATCCGGATCTCTCCAGTTTAAGCGGGTCACGTATTTGGAAAATTCCGGACCCCTCCCACCTCCAACTCACCCCAAAGTGCCGGAGCCAATCCTGATTTGTCCAGAGCCTCTGTTTGTTATTCCCACAAAGTACCATCCTGATCTCTCCAGTCTAAGCGGGTCACGTATCCCCCCCTCCCCAAATAAATGGTCGGATCCAGTTCGAACATGAAAAAGATCACCAGATACATGTCCTCTTTTCAATTATTAAATTTCACTCAAACTCGATCAACCGTTCGAAGGTTACCGCACGACTCAATATTCCGGATTCCCCCCCTCCCTCAACTCCCCCCGCGATTATCGGATCGAAGAATTTTTTATTGACCAAGTCAGTTTGATCAAGTCCCTGATATGCCTGCCAAGTTTCATCGTGAAAATCCCGAAAACCGCCACACCGGAATTCCGGGAAGCACCCCCTTCCCCTCCCCAGTGTACGGATCCAGTCTAATTGTGGAAACGTTTATTCAAACAATGTTTACACGGATACGTCAGCTCTGATTTTTCATCAGCGATATTTCGGCCCTTCTTGGCAAGGGTCCTCGTCAGGCTGTCAATCTTCTTGTTCAACTTCGGGGAAGGAAACAAACCTGTAACAAATAACTGAAGCTTCTACCGACTATAAATATCTTATTAAGGTAAATTATCTTCAAGTACCAGTATAATGAAAAAACTAGTCCTGAGATTTAATTTTTGACAACGACGCTGTTTTTGCTGCATGATTGGGGCGATGACAGGAAAGGGTTTTTTCTGCATTTTGATCAACTTCGGTTTTTTCATTAATAAGGGGCTGAAAACTTAAATATTATTGTATTAATGACCTCGTTCTACGTTTCTATTATGAGTACTTGCCTGAATCTATTACTTTGAATAATCACTGCACGGAAAAACTAGTGCTGAGATTTAATTTCTGACACGGCTGCTGTTTTTGCTGCACGATTGGGGCGACGGCAGGAAATATTTTTTTCTGCATTTTGATCGACTTCGGTTTTGTTGTTAATAAGGGACTGAGGCTTAAATTTTCTTCCCTTAATAACCCCGTTCCACGTTTCCGGTAAAGAGTACTCGCCTGTATCTCGGTTAATGCCTGTTCGGTTTTTCTTTATCTCAACGGCTTCTCGAATGAAATATCGCTGATGAAAAATCAGAGCTGACGTATCCGTGTAAACATTGTTTGAATAAATGTTTCAAAGTCAGCTTGGGCTCAAAGAATATTTGTGGAAACGATTTATCCAGAGCAGATGCTTGTTGTTCCAGCAAGTTTCACTCCGATCCCTCCATTCTAACCGTTTCTCGAGATTTCCGGCCCCTATCTATTCAATTATTAAGTTTTATTCCAATCCGATCACCCGTTCGAAACTTACACACAACGTCAATTTTCCAGATCCACCTCCTCTCCCCCCCCCCCCCCCCCCGGTCGGATCAGGAAACTGATAATTTCCAAGTTAGTTTGGTCGGGTCCCTGATTTGCCTCCCAAGTTTCATCGTCCTAGCACATCTCGAAATACCCTAACTAAAAAAAGGGCGAAAGACCGCCCGACAGCCGACAAGACGGTATTGCCATCGGTACATGTCACATGAGCCAGAGGCTGCAAGTGCCATAAAAAGTACAAACTAATTCTGACCACTCAAGTCGCCACTTTTAGTACACAGGCCTTTACTGTGTACTGTGTACTACAAATTTTGGGCTGCCAAGAACAAGAAACGGCTATCTTTCGGTCGGCGCAACCTAAGCGGTGTCAAGGAACTCTTCCTACTTGAGCCAGAGCAGAGGCTGACCAGAGCAAAACAACACTAGTGAGTAGTGTCAAGACCTGATACTTTCCGTGCATCGGGAACGGGCCTTACTCACAGCGTCGCCCACTACGCTCGGGACAATCTAAGTTGACAAACTTGCGGGTTTAGAAAATTTCTGCTATAGATAAGATGTGGTCTGCACACACCGAAGAAACAGGGGAGGTCGTATCTTTTTTGCTGTGTTCGAGATATGGAGTTATTGGAGAAGGAGCTGGTGCAAGACTTGACTGATTTTCAGTAGTTATGTTCTCAATCGCTAGTGGTGCTAGTGTCACTGTTATTCGACTGTGTGTCACTTTCTTCAAGTCTTGGCGCTACTCCCTAATTTATTTTGCTCTGTGTAGACCGATTTTGACTGAGATTTGCGTTTTATCAAGTACAAATAATCCGGCAGAACCTCCGTCTTTGCTTCCATGCAGCGACTGTAGATACCCCGATAAAAGTGAGTTGATCTAGAGGTACTTGATCTAGCTTTGAGTTGATACCCGTCTTCTTCCGTCTTCGCCGTTGTTCATATCAGAAGGAAGAGGCACGCTGGCCCACTCTGGAGCGCGTAAAGAGAACCAAGCGGCTTTTACTTAGAAAGATTTTTCTACACGGCTTCACAGCTATCTGTAGAGGTAACGAAACATTATGTGCCGCGTGGCTCCTAACCTCCGCTCGTTTGCATCGGGCAGGGTATGGGTAATATTCGACTCCGCATGGTCGTATTACAGAGATAGGGAGTCGGAGGTTCTATCAGATTATTTGTCCTTGGGTTTATTTAACTGAGAGCCTTGTCTCTGAAGCAGTTTTCTCAACCTCGGGTAAACCTTACCGTAATTGGCGAATCCGACTTTCGCGTCTATATGAATCTGTTTACGAATGTACTGTTAGTTCGGGTCGGTTACTACAACCGATTAAATTGCAAATCCACTTTAGCAAAAGGATCCAAAAATTCGTACTCATCTCAAAAAAAAGTACTGACAGACTTGACATCCAAATTCCGTATCGACTCTGTGGAAGCTCAGCATAGAGTCATTAGTTGCGTTTTTGTTCGACTTTTGCCTTTCCCTTTTCTGCTTTAGCTTTTAGCATTTTTCAGGCCTTTTTGACCATTTTTGCGTTTTTGCAAGTCAGCCTTTTCTACTAAGGACTTCTCTCTTTTCTTGGACGAAAACACAGTTTTGACAAATGCCACTTGTATTTTATTTGTACTACAAAGTGTCCATCTTAAATATCCGGGACAATCTTCAAATACTACTAATGATTTTGACTCAAATCCATCTTTTGTTGTATTTTGGGGTAACTTGGTCACCTACCAAGTTTGCCTTTTTGTAAAATGCCGAGGGAAAAGGCCAAAGTCGGCGTTTGCCTTTTTGACAAAAACGGGAAATTATCAAACAGTACTTAGGACCATTTTACGAAAACGCAAAAAAAGTAAAAATCCGTCGAAAAGGCGAGTGAAAAGGCGAACAAAAACGCAACTATTTACTTATTTTTTGTCAGTGTTGCCGTGGTCTGATTATTATTATTATTTATAGCAACAAACTTTTAGCTTACCATTTTTTTTAAATAATAATAAAAAAGCTATGGCTGAGAGGGGTATGAATAATTCTGTTAAGGCTTAAAGACATCAAGAATGCGAAAGACTTCTTACCAGCGAGCTATCATTCCTCTTCCTGATATCTTCTTGTGAGACAGTCCTAGATTCTTGCTCTCTCGTCTCATCATCATTGACACTCTCTTCTTCAAAATCTGAAAGGCGACGTAACGTGTTAAGACTATGCCACTTGGAAGTAGTTCGTCTAAAACACTTCGCTGATTATTTCGGTGCAAAGGTTGTTCAAGGAATTCTTGAAAGCACTGACAGCATCGCTCATTATTGCTGCGTGTTTTACATTTAAAAATGAAAAAAAAAAAACAGAACAAAAAGAAAGCTACCGTGATGTATCTTCCTGGAAAAGCAGAATTTTTGGCTGGGAGACCAGGGAAGATCATTGTTCTGACCAGCTACGATCTTATAAGTCAAAGGACCCGTCACACCCCTACTTTAAATGCAACCTACTTCTGTAACTGTATTCATTAATTCTTAAAGGACCTGTCTTACCTATAATACTAATCCAACCTACTTCCACAATAACTCCATACATTTCTAAACCCGGAGACCCCAATTTCGTACTGTACATTTAACCCCTCTAACAAAACCACGCTCATTTTCTCACTTGCCGTTTTTTAAATATTCTTTGAGCCCAAGCTGACTTTGAAACATTTATTCAAACAATGTTTACAACGGATACGTCAGCTATGATTTTTCATCAGCGATATTTCGGCCCTTCTTGGCAAGGGTCCTCGTCAGGCTGTCAAGGAAACAAACCTGATTACAGGTTTGTTTCCTTCCCCGAAGTTGAACCAGAAGATTGACAGCCTGACGAGGACCCTTGCCAAAAAGGGCCGAAATATCGCTGATGGAAAACCATAGCTGACGTATCCGTTGTAAACATTGTTTGAATAAATTGCCGTTTTTTGCTAGCTTCAATGTGTATCACGCTGTCGATGGTTGTCTGCGAGAAGGTTTTCCGTCGGAACAAGACCAAAGGTTTCGATGGGATCCCAAAAATCTAATATTTGATCCAGACAATTGCGAAAAAACTACCATTTCTGTCCAGAAAAAAAAAAGTTCAGAAACGAATTCAGCATATCTCCTTACCCGTTTAAAGAATATCTAATCAACTTCAAGTAAAACTTATGCGTTTAACAGATTTTCCGTATTTGGCCTGATTCCGGGCGAACAAGTTGTCCGGGTAGAAAATACTTTTCATATAAGTGTTCAGCATGTCTTCTTACCCCTAAATCGAACATCTAATCGACTTCAAATAAAACTTTTACTTTTAACAGACTTTCCGGTTTTGGCCGGATTCCAGGCTAACTACTTGTCCGGCGAAAAAAAAGCTTTTCACCATCTTGTGCAGCATGTCTTCCTACCCCTAAATCGAACACCTAATCGACTTCAAATAAAACTTTTACTTTTAACAGACTTTGCGATTTTGGCCGAATTCCGGGCTAACTACTTGTCCGGCAAAAAAATGGTTTTCACCATCGTGTTCAGCATGTCTTCTTACCTCTAAATCGAACATCTAATCAACTTAAAATAAAACTTTTGCTTTTAACAAACTTTCCGGTTTTGGTCGGATTCCGGGCGAACTACTTGTTCGATGACAAAATGGTTTTCACCATCGTGTTCAGCATGTCTTCTTACCCCATAATCTACTATCACATTAAATTTTTTAAAATATTTCATTTGCCCCTTAATTTAGACCCTCTCCCCCACCCCTAAATGTAGAGCTACAGAGCCCATTTACGAACTTGATCTCACTCTTGACACAAACAACCCTCACACCAAGTTTAATCAAAATATCTCAATCCTTTCGAGAGTTATAGTGCGCACAGACGGACAGACGGACAACT